>OOFC01018330.1:0-10611 GCA_900323345.1 Pseudochromis fuscus
GCAACTATACAAGATATAAATGGTCAGGATGAGCAGACGTTGGCTGGAGCAATATGTATAAACTAAATTAAGGCAGTGTTCGCCTTTTATTTCCAGGTAATTTTAGAATTGAATAGATTTCACACCATTTTCAGATGAAACCTTTATCAGCCAGGGGCAGTGAAAAAAAGTGTGTGGATTTCATCTTCAACATCTTAATGCATCAACAGATTCTCCATATTATCTATATAGTATTTTTATGATGTACCTGTACTTTCTGTTTGTTTTTTATTTCAGCCAACTTCCCCTTATTGAGTATTTGTTTTTTTCCTCATAAATATATGAAATTATTGTTATTTTCTTTTGAAGATAATGATTTTCAACAATGAACAATTAGGCTAATGTAGAATAAATGTATTCCTGCTCTTCAGGTACATGTGATTAATCATGTGATCACCTCAGAGCTGCTCCTAAATGTGATTCTTACATTTGGATGTAAACATTCTGTCCTAGTCTTCACTTTAAAGGGGAAAACTAAGTTGCTTTTAACATACTAGTTGTGTGATGTGATGGATATATGTATAAAAACCTGATAAATACAGGTCTAGCATTCCAGTTGGACTCCACCACCATTATGAGGTTTGTTTTTGACTCTCCAAAAACAACAGGGTGATAGAATGCTTTGTACTTTATTGATCTGAATATAATCTAAGTTTCTATTCATGTTCTGAGTTAGAATTTCTGCTTGTCACAGTCACTATGAATCATCTCAATCGTTACAAATTCTAAAGGTTTTCTGAATATTTTTCTTTCTGCATGTCTAAACAGTAGTTGTACTATAACTGTATTTCGGCCCCTTGAGCCAAAGAGCTGGGGAACATTATTTTATTATAGTAATTATTTTAACTTTATATCTAAAGTGTGTAGACAGTCAAAAGAGGAAAGGAGGCATGGGAGGAATGAGATATGAGAAAAAGGCAGAAAAAGACGAGAAAAAGAAACTCCAAACCGGAGTTATGCCATGAGCAGAGACAGACAGACGGGGAAGGAGATCAAGATTTTGTCCCAAAAACATGCTCTTAAAGCTACAGCGTGCAAAAGTCTGCCTCTTGGTGACAATATTATCATTACAAACCCATACATGAATGCATTACCCTTCGTTAATATGAAAACAACAACGACAACAACAATAAGAAGAACAATAATGAAATCAAATCAGATAATGGTACATGTCGCCTTGATTTGAACCACCTCCTTAAACATTAAGGAACCAAGCTGTAGGAAGATCCACCAATAGGCTGCTGGACAGACATTAGCTCCTCCCACTTCAGGAAGTAGCAGTCCCAGATAGTCCCAGCCTCGTCTGACTGTATGTGCTTGTGTAAATATGCATATGTGTGTGTGTGTAGTGATGTGTGTTTATCAGAGAGAGAGACAGAGAGAGGAAGCAGGCTGATAATAGAAAATTCGACAAGGAGGAAGTGTTGACAGAGTGATGTGTGCGTGAATATGTCGTATGTGTTCATGTGTTTATTCAGAGTCGCTCCTTGGTGGGCACCCAGATGTAAGGACCAGACTGCTCCTCGATAATCTGCTTCACCTGCGAGTAAACCTCCTCTAGAGTCGAACCCTGGACTATAGCTGCACACAGAGAGAAAGGATGTGTTAACAAATTACATTTGTTGTTTGTGTTTAACATTTACATGTTAAACACAAACAGAATATAGTTGGTAAAGAGGAAAATAGTTTCTTTGGGAGTTTATGAATTTTGGACTTATTTACCAAGAAGCCAAGAAGTTTACCATATTATTACATTGTCAATGTAGCATTTACACTTGTTATTACTGCCCCCAAGTGGTCAAATATGTCAGTAACTGCAGATTTTAAGATGAAGCAAATATAAATTTATTGACTTCTCTGCTTGACTGATTCCTTAATTAAACCGTATCGATCTATTAAATACTTCAAGAAAAACTTTCAAATTTTTTTTTTACATGTGAGGAATTTAGTCTAAAGTAATTCTTGAGAGTACAATACAGATTACAGTTTAGGTTTTGCATGTATGTACACTATCCCATTACTGATCGGGTAAAAATATTCTCAAGAGTAACTTGGTGATAATTTCAGTGGTATTGCTTAGCCTAGCTTTTGCAGACATACTTCTGACTAGTGTTTCCAACAGTCTTCACTACATATATGAACAGGATGTGTGCTTGCAGGTGACTAACCGGTGAAGTACTCTGTAAACTCCTGCTCCAGTTTGACAGCTCTGTCGAAGGTCTTCCTCGCCTGCTCCTCAGTAAAACGCTTGTTCATCTCTCTGCAAGACAGTAAAAAATGGCTGATGATTAACACGTCATATGGTAAAAATCTTAAAAACAAGCTACCAAACACACCTCATGTTGAGATTGTTTAGTTAAAAAATGAGGTTGTTGTCTATGTAAATGCAGCGATGATTAACATTCATTTCACTTACAGGATGTTGTCGACATTGCGTGGTCTAATGAGGATAGCGATGGGATGGAGGCCTGCCAACTGGAGACGCTTTATCGCGTTCCCTGATACGTCCAGTATGCAGTGTTTACCCTGAGAGATGAACAGGAAGTCAGACAGCGAGTTTGACCACTTTGTGTACTGTTCCCTCAGACGGTCAATAATCCATGTTGTAGTGTTTGTCCTGTCTTGTCCTGGTCTCGTCTCACCTTGTCAGCGACCTCTTTGACAGACTGTATGCTGGTTCCATACAGGTGGTTGTTGTACTGTCCAGCCTCAATGAACTTGTGTTCCTGAATCTCTCGCTCCATCAGCTCTCTGGAGGACATGAAGTGGTAATCTCTGCCGTCCACCTCGTAGTCTCGTCGTGGCCGCGTCGTGTCTGAGGTTCAGAAGTTTTTAGGGTAAAATATATAACAAAATAAATGTATATTTGTACCCACCTCATGTGCACTTCAGTTTACACTTTAGCTTGAACAACTACTAACTCAGACTATTAGTAAGAATAGTTTCAAAAGAAATTAAAAACATCAATAATTCAGAAGGAAATCTGTTTAAGCGACATACAATGTGCTTTACTGGGTACTAGAAATATTGGGCAGTGTTTTTTTAGTCTTGCTACTAGTGCTATTGTTTTAAATATGAAAGAACTTGTAATTCTATAAATGTTCCTTATTCATTTCTTTATAACATTGCTAATTTTCTACATTTTAATGTTTGAATGGTATTGTTTTTGTGTGGATACCAGGAAGAGCAATTATAACTAATGGAGATCTCAGAATAAACTGTGAAAATCTGACAAGTAGGTAAAAATAAACTACAGGCAGTTTTGATTCTGAGTCTTCTTTGCACACAATTTTTATTTTTATCTGAATTGATTTGATTTAATCTTTGATTTTAGTCGCTGCAGCAGTGGAGGAACAACGACAAGTTATAAAAATGTAATAAAATTGTCTTTCAGTTTTGATTTAACCTAAAAATAAAAAAGTCATTATTCACTGAGTTCAGAGGCATGTGATGAAACACATTTTTATGAACTCACAACAACAGTGAAAAGTAAAATTTTTAATTTAATACAAGGTTCCAGTATCTTTTACAGGCTGCTACTGGGATTTATCATGAAGTAGAGAGACTCACGTGGGACACAGGAGCCAAACTTGTCAGGGAATTCAGAGATGAGGTCATCATTGACCCGGTCTTTCATTGGTCCAAGCACGATGACTGGCCGCGTGTAATTAACTGGGAATGGATAAACAGAACCAGGTTGATATGCACATAAAGACACACAGTAGGTTAATGTTAAGCAGTGGCAAAACCAATTAACCTCTTAACATCCAATTTCCTCCTTTTATTTCAATTTGAGTTGTAATTCAATGCAAACTAAGTATTTTTAGGATCAGTCAGGGAAGTGTTTACAGCTTCTTGTGGCAAAAAAAATAATTTCCTGAATGTTAAATGTCTAAGAAAAAATATCTAATTCTGTATCAGTTTAATACAGTCCTGCAGATAATATTTTCATCTGCAGTAAAATTGAAAATAAATTGTAATAAATCACAAATTCAGTGAAGTTGGAGACAGATTTCACAATAACCCAACTGGCTCTTTGTTATAATGACTGCTCAAAAAATGAAGTTCTCCTCAGGGAATATTTAAAAACGTAATAATAATTTTTTTTCTGATGTGTTTTTTTTTTTCTTAAAAAAATACCTGCCTAACTCACTCTGACTTACTTAAAAAGTTTTTAAGTATTGGACACACAAGTCTCCTGCTTCTCCTCAAGTCCACCCGCAGTGTAAGCTTTAAGTTTCTACATCAGTTGGTTAAAAAAAACCCCCAAAAACAGGACTGGCTTCATAAATCCTGCTTCCAGTTAAATGTCTTCAACTCAGATTATAGACACCA
Organism: Pseudochromis fuscus; assembly: GCA_900323345.1. NCBI lineage: Eukaryota > Metazoa > Chordata > Actinopteri > Pseudochromidae > Pseudochromis > Pseudochromis fuscus. The sequence goes on from OOFC01018330.1 coordinate 4,375, forward strand.
CAATGAAACTTTCCCCTTTCAGCACAAGAATCTGAAAACAGGCTTCTCATGTCACACTCTGAACATCTCTCATTGACACATCAAAGAGAAGGAACAAAAAGACTGATGCACATTTTTCTGTGGAGGGAACTTTATATATATACTTTATATTTATATTTATCTATATATACTATCCAATCAAAGGAACAATCTAATATGCTAATTCTGAATAAACGTAGGACATGAGGATGATGAGCTACACACTGACCTTCCTGTTGCATGACAGGTTGGTAGGTGAGGAAGATCTCCTCCTGGCCAGCTGTCGGGACAAACAGAAACCACGGACACGTTTAGGGACATGGTGGACACATGAATGGCAAAACACACTCGTCCCCTTTTCTACTTTTGGAACAGACTTCCTCAACAGCTCTGGGAAAGCAGGCTGGAGAAGCAGAGAAAGGTAGCTCACCTACAAACACATGCACATAGGACCACAATACACAGCACACAAATACACATGTGCATGTATATATGACACACACTCGAGCCCACAGAGAAAACCACACACACACAGACATAACTGAAAAAAAATAGTAGAGTGAGTAGTTGTAGGAAGAGTTTAAAGAGGAAAGAGAGAAAGAAAGAAAGAAAGAGAGAGAGAGAGAGGAGGGTCTAGACTTACAGGAACTACTCTCACTATCGCTGGTGCCAGAGGTTACCAGCTCTGGAAGGACAAGACAGGTCAGAGTCAGCAACACACACACATCCCGCACACACGGATATACACAAAAACACACACATAAACGTACTGACAGAGTTTAACTTATAAAAAAACAACACAATCATCCCGTCCATCCATTATCCACATCTCCATATCCATCGTACATTGTAAGCAATGTACAATTCCTATAAACACCCACAAAGCATAACTGACAGTACACAAGCACCTGAAGGTTAAATCCTCCAAACAACACTTTAACTTTAAGATTTTAGCTTTATTATGCTAGGAAAGGTCTGTGCTCATATTGGTAATGTAAGTGAGGGGCTGACGTATCGTTCTGTACAAAAATACATCGAGAAATTTACCTTAAACCATTTCATCCTGTGGTTATATTTTAAACTTATATAGATTGTTTTTTAAATATATGAAGGGTAATTAAAAAAAAGGGAAGTTTGTGCCAAAAATGTTATAACTCTGGAAGAAATCCACTTGATTTGGAGGGCCTGAGGAGGGTACTTTGCAGACCAAGGATTTATCGCCCATCACTATTATGCTAAGGTGGGGCACTAATAAACAATTGGCTAGGTTGCAGAGGTTTTTATTTTTGGTTGTCCTCCAGCTGCATGTTAACTTCAAACTTTGTATATATCAGCAAAAAGTCCACCCGTCATTACAATGATGTACTGACTGAACATGCATGGAGGCCTTATGAAGACACTATATTTCAGTGCAACCTCCTCCTCCCTTCCTATCGTCCTCCTCTCTGAGAGTTTGTGGAGGAGACTGTGGTGTTACTGAGGTTTGATGGGAGCTGGAGTTACATACATTGACCAGCAGGTGTCAGTGATGGAGAGAAGACCTACCTTTATCATCCTGATCCTACAGAGAGCGAGGGAGAGAGTGAGAGAGAGCGAGCATTAATCATCACAGCGAAGACGAACCCAACAGTATCTTGACTGTTATCAGCAGAAGCCCTATTTGAAAACTCATGGGCTCTCTATTGCTAACACACACACACGCACACACGCACACACACACACATACACAGTTTCAGTGAGCAAGACTAATTGCAGTCTTTCTCAAAGCATGGTGTCAGGGGATACACCATGCATGTGTATGTGTGTGCGATAATTTTTAATTATCATCTCTTCACCATGCAGAGCTGCTGATTGCCGACTTGCTGATTCACACAGTGTGAAGACAACAGAGGGAGAGTGAGAGCGCGAGCTGACAACACAGTGATATCAATAGCCTGTGTTAAACTTGTGTGTCAGCGCTCATCACGCTGTGTGAAGTGTGATTAAAGTCACGTTGTCGACTTGTCTGTGAACTCAGAACTGGAACTTTTTGGTCCCCAAATACCCAAGTAACACAATGCAGATTTGTGCATTTTATATTAGTGTTTAATTCATAGTAAACCTGCCCACACTTTACCCAGTAACAAGTGGTGTGGCTGTCACTAACAAAGGGAATGTAGCCAACTCAGTCACAGGATTCCTTTAATTCATTGATGAACTGCAAACCAATGAGGTGACTGCAGTGATGCTGAAAATAAAAACTGTGAATGAGATGGATTGTTTAAAGTCTGGTCCTAATTGCACACTAAAGCATTTTTATGAAGAGCAGTGCAAGAAATGTAAATGTTATCTTTCAGTGCTGGCTGATGAGTAATAGCTCATTCATCATAAACTGACAGTTAAACTAGTTGAACTATGGCAATATCATCAATAAATATTATTTTTATTTGTAGCTCAAATGCTTTCTGTCGTATCGTTCAGTTCAAGAAAGTATCGTTTTTGAAATATCAATTAACTTTCAGCTTTACTTTCGGTCTTTATTCATATTGTACAATCTACAGTACAGCTCAGTTTGCCTCTATGGTCTCCTTAATGTTTCCAGAAATAAAACCAAAGTGTTTTCTGGTTGGAAACTTGTCTCATTTATATGGTCTACTAAATTATCTTCTGATCATATCCAACAAGGGTTAAAGTTTGGTTCACTTCAGTTAAGTTTAGGCACAAAAACTACCTTTTTATTCTTTGGTAAGTGTTGTGGTTTAGGTTAAAATAAGTATTAGGGAAAACACATGTGGTTTAGATTAAATTTCAACTTTAATATTAGGAAACAATCATTGCTGTGGTATAAACAAAATGGATAAATACATTCAGTAATACCATGACTTTCATGATAAATCCAACCATCTTTCCTTTGTGGACACTACTTTCTATTTACTGTTGACTGTCATGACACTGAATAGCTTTGTCATCTGAACATAAACAAATCTTTGCTAAAATGCCTGAGGTTGTTGTTGTTATTCAGACACCAGTCTCTAATGAAGCTGCATATTCTGTGAACACAGTTTGCTATTTTACCAGTGCCATAAATGACTGTTCATGATAAAAACCCAGAGGTGCTTTTAGATGTGTGCTTTTTTATTTGTACTCTCTTTCTATTTAGGTTAACATGTTTATTTTCTTACCCAGTGGTCACATAATAAAGTTCTTTATGCTACAAATGTTTCTGGAGTTTCTTCAAAGCTCCTCAAAGTGGTCTCCATGCACCTTAGAAATACGTGACATTATGCCAGAAATCACATCTCTGCAATTACCAACCGCATAAAATATTCAACACGATATAGCTCTCGTGTCTTGTCTTTCCCAAACAAACAATTAAAGGACTCTTTTGTTATCACCCTTTTTAAATATTTGATTGAAGATAAATGTTTCAGAAGTCCACATTAAATTAATATTTTAATCTTGCTGCTGGGCTCTTATAATAACACAACTTAGATTGAGTAGACGACAGAGTTAATATATAAACTGCATATTGTTATTTGGAAAGGGAATAAAAAGCCTTTCATTGTAAATAACACAGTGTCACCTGTTTTAACAGCATCTCATTAATTTTAATTTTTTTTTCCTTTAATGTTTTGGGGTTGATGTTATGAGGAGTGACTTGAGATTGTGTCTTCTGGGTGTTAAGATGGCTGCAACTCTTTTAAATTATTTTCATCAGCCTTTCATCATCATTAATGTCTAGTTTATAAAATGGCAGAAGATGCTGAAAACTGCACAATTTCATTTCCTAGACTGCAGAGTGGTGCCTTTAAATTATTTATTTAATTGGACTGAACAGTCCAAATCCCAAAGATGTTCAGTTTATTATCCAATTTAACAAAGTAAATCCTCACATGTGAAAAAGTAAAATTAGAAAATGTTTGGCACTAACTAATCCTTTCTGCGTTGCTTGCTGTTTTTAAGCCACTGTCTTGTTATATTGAACATTTTGCATTTGTATGAAGACTGCAGAGCTGTTAATGAGTTTACTGGTCCTGAACTTACAGCAGGTGATTTCGATTTTTTAGCTTTTGCAACTTAATTGGGCTTTTTTTAATGATTGAAGGCAACATGGGAGATGAGTTGTGCAACCATCTTTCTTCTTACTTTGATGTGGATCTATTTGATGCTGTGATAAATTGCTACTCACCGATCTGTCCTGAGACCTTGTCACTCTGACCGTCTTTAACCTCGACCTCTCCTTCTTTTCTGCCCTGTGAGTAAAAACAAACAGAGAGCAGAAAACATTCAGAAACTTGCAGAGCGAGGACGCAAACAAAGGTTTTCCTCTAACACTTATTGTATGTCTGACAGATCAAAACTGTAAGCACAAAATCATCACAATGCATCTTAAACATCTGTCCCCCTGAAACTACTTTAACATCACAGCCTCCTTCACACATCTAAAAACTGCAAATAAAACCAAAATATTCCACATTATCCCTTCATTGGAAAAGTCATTTTGCAGCTTCCTTTATTAGAATTTTTAATTTTGGATATCTACTAAGAGATTATTGGATTTTTAAACAGCATTGAGAGGCAGCAGAGGGAATTTGGTGGACTTTAATATCCAGATATTATGTAACTCAGCAGTAAAGAGCAGATAAAAGATTGCTCTTGTCCACTAATCCAAATGGGCTGTGATTACCTTAAAACAAATGCCAAGTCATGAAAGACAGACAAGATCAAAATAGTTCAGCACAAGAGTGCAAAAGACATTTTCTCCTCGAAAAGACTCTGCGTGCTCCGGCTGCTGTCTCCTGAGTTTAAATTTAGTTTAAATTTAGATTTGTCACTCCCTGTGCAGGACCATTTCCTGCTGGTGATCATATCCAACTCCAGAATTTCAAATAAGGTGAATCTCTGGGACCTGTTTCTCCGCTGAAGCCTCGTTTTTTTTAATTTAGGCTGAAAAGCCAGATGTGTTTTTGTGCTAAGTCTTACATAATGCAGCTTTTAGCCTCCTTACGTCTGTAAACAGCTGAACAACTGTCACTGACGGAGCAGCAGCAATGTGGTCGACAATTATTTTAAAAATTACAATAACAACTGAAGGAAAAACGTCAAAGTGGAGGCCGCGCTTTACTTTGAATGCTTGATGGCATTTCAGCTCTGAAAGGCTTTAGAAGTAAACAATCCTCAAACAATCAAACACTAAGCAAACAATACCTTCCAACAGCATGTTTACACAACTGTGTCTGCATGTAACACATTTAAACCTTTACTTCTCCTTTCACACTTTTCTTTTCTATAAATAACACAATCAGGGGAAGAGGAGGAAGAGGAGAATAAGGAGGAAGGTAAGGGGTGAGAAGAGGACAAGAGGAGGAGGAGTGGAGGAACAACAGATGGCAGAAGTGGAAGAGAAGCAGAAAGAGGTGGTGGAGAAAGAAAGAGTAAGGGAGGATGGGGAGAAGAAGAAAATGAGGGAAAGGGATGAATTTTAGTTTAGGGAGAGGAGGATGGATGGATGGATGGATGGATGGATGGATGGAGAGAAGTAGATCAGAGAAGAGGAGAAGGGGATGGAGAATAAGAGAGGGGAGGAGAGGAGCAGATGCAAGTGAGGCATAAAGAGGATGGAGAAGAATTTTAACTTAGAGGAGAGGAGAGGAGGAGAGGAGGAGGAGGAGAGGTGAGGAGAGGAGAGGAGGAGGAGGAGGAGAGCGGGGGGGGGGGGGGGGGAGAGGGAGAGGAGAGGAGAGGGGAAGAGGGGGGGAGGAGGAGGGGGGGGAGAGAGGAGGGGAGGAGGGGAGGGGGAGGAGGGGAGGGGAGGAGAGGAGAGGATGAGGAAGAGGAGAGGAGAGGAGGAGAGGAGGAGGAGAGGAAGAGGAGAGTGGGGAGGAGGAAGAGGAGAGGTGAGGAGAGGAGGAGGAGGAGGAGGAGGAGAGGAGAGGAGAGGAAGAGAGGAGGACGAGGAGAGGCGAGGAGAGGAGAGGATGAGGAAGAGGAGAGGAGAGGAGGAGAGGAGAGGAGGACGAGGAAGAGGAGAGGAGAGGAGGAGAGGAGAGGAGGAAGAGGAAGAGGAGGGGAGGAGAGGAGGGGGAGAGAGGAGAGGAGGAGGAGGACGAGGAAGAGGAGAGGAGAGGAGGAGAAGAAATGAGTTTGATATCAGAGGACATTTAAACAACCTGAATGAAAACACTTTCAATTTCAATAATTAACTTTCCTTATATCACCAGCTTTTAATAATCCATAATG
>OOFC01018333.1:0-24210 GCA_900323345.1 Pseudochromis fuscus
CTGTCTGTTTAACTACGCTGTGATGATCAAGTATTTACTCTGAAGCTGAGTGTGTGAACTTCAATGTCAGACAACAGCAACCACTGAACTCATTCTCTCTTATTTTTTGTGTGTGTGTGTTTGCACAAGCACATCGAGGCACCGTTTCACAGCCATGAACACTTTCCATTTTAGATTCAGCTGCTGTTTGCCAGGAACAACAGCACTATAACATACTGTCAGAATGATGGGTAATACGTAGCGTGTTGTAAATTGAATTTACAGTGCGGCCGTGTGTGCGCATTTCCATGATAAGTGTTAACAGGCCCACCAGTCCAGGTACTTACATCTGGTCTGAGGCTGGCTGCACGCTCGTACTGCCTCTCTGCTGCCTCGTTCAGATTGGCCTGTCTGAGGAGGAAGAAGAAGAAGAAGAAGAGAGTGAAAAATGTGCACATAATAACACATTTTATATTATTAATAATGTTACACTAATACAAATTGCAGCTAATGACAGTGTTCATTCTTAGTTAACCCACTTAGCATATAAATTACTGTAATTACTGTTAGTCATTCATTAACTGCGTTAGTAAGGATGGAGAGGGTCTGATGATCTCACTTTTAATTTTCAGGCTCATTGCATGTTAAGTTTAGACAAGCTACCCCTATTAGCTATTAGCACGAAGCCCTGACAGCATAATGATGCTCAGACCAGGAACATTTTGCACACTGTGCTGCACAAACAGCTTTTTGGCCTGTGACCTGCGGAGCCTTATCGCCAGAACAAAAACATCCTTAATAACGGTGAGGTCACCGAAAGATAACCTTGTGTAGCTGATGCTTTTGTTTCTGCTTTCCTCTTTTGTTAATCAACTCAAGGGCGCTTACATGTATCTTACAGCCCTCTTAACTGGGTCATGGCCCCTAGGTCGAGAACACAGACTGCATATAGAAATAGACGAAGCAACCGGGGTTCAAAAAGGAGGCCAATGCGGAAGTGCAAAAAAAAAAAGTGCAATACTCCCGATGGCCACTAGATGATGGCTCTGAACAACATTGGCTTCAATTTAATAATGGTCGTTTTCAACTGGAGTCTTGTACACATTGGTCAGTGTCCTCAGGTTCAAGGGTCAGATCCACTTCATCATTTCTCCCTTTATATCCAAATATGGTCAATTCTGGCTCCAAACAACCAACATGGCGACGTTCAAATGCCAAACCTCCATTAACCAGCGGTTGAGGACATGTTAGCTTCGTCCATTCTTTGTACAGTCCATGGTTAAACTGTGCACCCATTATATGTCATATGGAGTTTTGGGATTTTTTTTTTTTTGGACAGGATCTAATCTTCTGATCTTGCCAAAAATATTATCATATGTTACATAATACATAATCTCCCTCTCAAACTAAATAAATCAGCAAGATCTGTTTATAAATTTTTCTGTAATTCATTCTGTAGTAAAATATTAAATTTTGGTTGAATTTTGCAATTATTTTCTCGTAAATAACAAGTTCACACCAAATTTACCTGCAGAGAAGCCACAAACAGGGGATTATGAATTTACTGAGAGACGGCTGAATAAGTAACACTCTGCTGAGTACGTTCTGTAACACAACAGCCAAAGGATGGTACAGATCCTTCAGCTGCAGCAGGGTTGAACATGTTTTCATATAAACTCGTAAAATATTTAGGATTTAATAAACTCATTGGCAACTTGAAATTGTTCTGTGCCGAGTAATTACTTTGGTAAGTAGTAACAACTGAGATAATGCAGTTTACATTAGGATTTACTCTCAGATGACTGGGTTGCTGTGCATTATGGCTTTGTTATTAATATTGAGAAGAGACTGACCAAACACAGGTGTAGAGAAGAAGTTTTGAGGATGCTGCTGATGCCAAAAATACTTATACTAGTCCTCTCATATATGTTACAGCTGAGTACATTGAGTACTCCACAAGCACACGAGCTGAACATTGCTGTGCCAAAGTTAATAAAGTCAAAGAGATGATTCTTTCCTGACATGGTCATTCATATTTATAAAGCTTAAAAAATACAAGTTTCACTCAAGTTTATGACTGATATCACACTTATTGTTCTTCCTGGGTCTGTTTTATTTGGTCAAGTGCGAGAGAGCCATTAAATTAAAGTATCGAGGGAGATGGAAAGTCTGTCTCTGTCTTTCTGGAAACAAAAATACACAAAGCTGAATCCTAAACACGCACAAAAAGACAAACTTCACTGCAACACATCACCAATGCTCTACTTGCTGCACTGTATGAAGCTGGAGTACACGAGAGGCAATTAGGAAAACATTTCGTCACACCGGATCGTCAGCTCATTATTATCCTCCTGTTTATGGTCAGTCATCTTTATGACGAGCGGAGCAGCTTTGGCTTTGACAGGTGTGTGTGAGATCACTGAACTTTAATCCTAATCTGTTTGGATTTATGTCACAAAAAGTCTCGGTTTAAAAATAACCAGTGAGTGCAGCCCAATGATCTGTCATTTAGATTTATTCTTTCCAAAAAAGCAAACCTCAGCCAAAGCCTGAGACTTTTAACTTTTTACAAATCCTCTGTGGTGGAGCATCGAGAGCGACTCTGGAGAGCGGTAATGACCTTTCCAGAGATGTAGAGCAGAAAAGAATTTAGGCACATCATCCCAATATTCCCTCACAGTTGCTGGGAGCAGAGGACGTTCGCAGTCCCTTTTGACACATTCTTAAATTTATACGCTGTCTCTGCACGTGCTTGCCAAACTCCGAGGGAAAATTCACCGATGGCTTCTTTACAAGCCCTGGACCGAAACCCTCACCATGATGGACTGAAACTGTGCTGCTGTTTATACATGTAATACATAATAACTTTTATGGCAGCTTTTCTCCCACTAAGAGGACATTTACTATTCTATACCGTTGGTGTAATTTATTTTTCAAAGATGGTTATTAAATGGCAGTTGTGCAGATGAAAAGCCGCAAACGTTGGAGCAGCACCACGGCAAATTCTGCAACTGCAGGATTTTTCCAAAACACCAGCAATTTTTTAAAATAGGGGTTCATTCAATTTTCTGTGCTAGCGGAGGGAAGCAGGGAAATCCCACTTGGAAGCGGTGTCGTTGGAGCGGTTTAGCCAACCTGAGCATGTGAGCGGCACTGAAGACCACATCAAACTCGGAGTTGTCGAGCTCGGCAGCTCTCTCCGCCATCTCCGCCGCCTCGCCGAGACGAGCCTGCTCCAACAGAAACTGACCTGGAGAGACGAGGAAGACGGAGAGAGTTATTTCAGAGAGGCAGAGGAATCAGCTGAGAGACACGTGATGATCCTGGTTCTCAGTCCACAACTCTGGTCCTGATTGAAATATCTCAACAACTGCTGGATGGAATAAAATGAAATTGACCTTTGAGATTCAATGACTTTTTCTTCTAGGGCTTGTTAGAGACTGATGTGTAACAACAACCTGAAATGTAACAATGACCCAAATTGTTATGAGATTTTTTTTTTAATAAAACCAGAAATGTAATAACTGGTCAATTTTGTAGCAAAAGTCCTGAGCCCGAAATGTAATGAATAAAATGTAACAAACCCCAAAATGTAACAACTGGTCAATAATGTAACAACATGAGCCCAAAAATAAAAACTTTGCCCAAAATGTAACAGCTTCTTACAATACATTACTTTTTTTTTTTTTTTATAACAATTCGGGACATTGTTACTTTTCAGGTCGTTGTATCGGGCTCTATCCCTCCAATTACAGAGGTACTGACGATCCAAATAATCCAAAAGATGTGGAATTATTTTACCGAACTGCATTAACACAAAACAAATGTTGTGGGTTGTATGTAATTCTTCACAGTTACCACCATAGCTATACACTATTTCTCTTGTTTTCTTGCTTTCTTCACATCCTGTTTGGTATCACACTGCGCCGACCTGATGGAAGTCAGATGAGGGTGAAAAAAATACATAAAGTGACAGGAGTGAAGGCTTGTAGAGGAGCAATGACAGGCAAAGATGGAGATTGGTGGATGAGTGGAAGCTGTGAAAGTGATGAGCGCCACAGGAAAAAGGCGACGGACAAAGAAATGGAGGAAGAGTGAGGGGTTGTTGTTTGGCTGTGGAGCATTCGACAGCACAGATGAGACGGAGGTATTTCATGTGTTTTCCTGTGGGAGTCTGGCCACCTGGTGCGGCACCCACCAGTGCCTACTTCACTGGCTATAAATTACCAGCCGAGCCTGGCCACAGATGTTAGTGAATGCAGGGAGAGGGGAACGTAGGGAGGCTCCACTGAGGTGTACGCTGCAGTTTGTTTTCGTCTACTAAAAGCTAATTGTGTTTCCAAATCTAAAATGAGACACAGACTATTTAAAAATGGATCGTGTGAGTTTGCAATAAAATGTGTTACTGTGAACAATGGCAGGAAAAGGGACGCTGTCTCTCCACGTGTTCTCCCACATGTGCATCTTTGTGTGTGCATCCGTTGTGTTATAATGTGGACAGATATCATCACTCCTCCTCACACACTCACACCTGGAGCTCATCCAGTGACCCCGGGACAACTAAAGCAGCTAGATCTGAGATAAAGGAAGGGGGAGCAGCCCAAATAAACATCACCTATAGCAAAAAGCTACAAGATAACATTGGGGGGAAGAAAAGGAAGTAGAGGAACAGGGGATTGCAGAAGGGGAAATGGCTCGGTCCAAAGACAGCAACAGACCCCTCACCACTGACCAAACCGAACATAAAACCTGAGATATCAGTGCAGAGAAAGCACCAGGAGGAATGGAGGGAGATAAGGGAGAGGAGAAAGGGACAGTGTACAATGGTGCCTTCAGCTGGATAGGACAGATTTCACTTGCTGTGAATATCCTGGAGATTGTACCGTGCAGCAGCGTGTTCCTTCAGACTGATATGAAACGCATTAACAGCAGCACAGGGACAACATGGTATCGTGTTTTACTCTCTGTTACCAATAGTAAACATTGTAATGTGATCCTGTCGCCTCAGTCGGATAAACACGGCATACATGTGTGTGTGTGTGTGTGTTTTGCACCATCTGCAAAACCTCGAAAAGCTCCAGCGCTGCCAACATCGATACCGACAGTACATTAAATGGCAGTGTATTGTAACCCTTATTTTTCTGGGCTGTGAAAAAAAAAAAAAAAAAAAAAAGCAATAAGGGATTTTACATTTTTGGCTTATTACCTTCCTGCTTTGATTCTTTCCAGTTTCTTATGAGGATGCAATGAGCTTAGATCCAGGATGGTTTATAGCATTAACTGTAGAAGGTTGTGGTGTATTTAATCCCTCGTGCACCACGCTGTGAACATACATTTTAATTTCACAGGATTTCTTCTGGTTTATTTGACAGATTTTTCCTTTTTATTGAATTTTAAACTACACAAAAAATATTTATAAATTACAAAACAGAATGAATTTAATGAAAAATATGAAAAATCTAACCACATGACCTAGAAACTGTATTGTGATTATAAAAAAATACTGTGTTTTTTAGAGTTATAATTTTTTTAAAAGGTTGACTGTTTTTTTTAGTTGTCTGGGGAAAAAAAATCAAAATTTAATCAATAACAGTTCTACTGTACATCTGTGAATCCAAACAACCTTGTAGATGTATGGATGAGGAAGACTTGGAAACATTATAAAATACAGTAAAGATCTTTGCCTCCATCACCAAGAGTGTGAGAACTAATTAAATACTCAAAATTATACATTTCAGAGTGAAAAACAGCCTTATTACAGTGAGCAAGGAGACTCTGTTGCACTTTGACTGCAACTCTACCACATTAGATGCAAACAAAAAAGCAATGGTGCTTAATTTAAATCATAATAGCCCTCTACAGCTTCCCCATTAGCAGTGCCAAGCTCATCAGTTTCTGAAAATAACAGATGCAGCCAGGTCTCAGTGCAGGGACCACCAGGTGGAAAGGGTTAATGACTCAGTGTCCGAGGGGGACACTACAAAGTTTGGGTCCTGGATTAAAGAGAGTAAAGAACTCTGCTTAATTATAAGTGTGAGTACAGCTTACTGCAGCAAAGCCTGATCATTACAGTAAGACTTCAAGTGCTGCACCGTGGAGGTTTGGATTAGAAGCAGCCGTGCGTGTTTCACTTGGTGCTTCAAACTAGATTTTCACAGCTTTGTCAACTACGGAGACATTTCTGAAGATGGATGCGCTCCTATTTTTAAAATTAGAAAGTCAGTTTTCAAACAGGCTTTGTTTAAAAGGGTTCGCGTCGTCTGTGAATAAATCTTTTGATATCTTTTCTTACCATAGTGCATGTAGCAGTTTCCTTTTGTCGGGTCTAGTTGAATTGCTCTCAGATAGTATTTCTCTGCTTCAGACTTCTGCCCCTAAAAAAGAAAACAAAATGCAAATCAGTGATTTCAAAAAGACAAAGTTGTTGTTGTTTTTTTTTTTTACAACACGGTTATTTTTTTCTTGATGAAACATAAATATGCCACATCTGAAGGAACTGGTTACAAAGCACCTGCCACATGGAGGACCTAACACTGTGTATGTATGTTTGAGCTTATGCTGAGGTGCATTTCTACAGAGCTCACTGCCAAGATCGTATCCATGTATGGATGGTTGTGGAAATGTATAATTAAGTCATTTTTTCCATTAGGTGATTTGTTTCTGAAAAAAAAACAACTACTATACCGTACATGCAATATACTAAAACTGAAGGAAGCTAAACAACAGCATTAAATCAAGATGTTTTCTGACTACCCACAGTATATACACTATAGATGTATGACATGCATCATATATAGCTGCATGTGTCATAAGTGCATACCGTGTATTGTATTGCATCTGCTCTGAATTGCTCCATCGCGCCGACATGCATCAGCTGAGGCATGATAACCCGGGTGCTCCATATCAGCAGGAAGCGGATGCTAATAACCAACACAGCGCCCCACCTCCCATGCCTAACCTTTAAAGAAAAACCTCCAAGGTGTTTGTGTATGTGTGTGAGTGCACATGTGGACCTGGAATCAAACTGAGAAAGATATTGCTTCTGTGTGCACGGGGCTCAATTTCTCCACCTCTTTTGTTTCATGCTTCAGCACTGATTGCTTCCATATTGCCAATGGACTTGCCATGCAACAAGAAATGAGAGTAGCGAGCGTATTAGGTTTGCTTCATTAGCTTCCTCCCATGCCCGCAATCGCTCCAAATGAAGGAGCGAATATAGGGCCTTGATGGCTTATTTCACATTTTCTTTGGCACCTTTCCCTTTACATTCAGTTTAACATTCTCCCTGCGCCATCGATCAGAACGGAGAGTACATGGGTGTAGTCCTGCTAGGTGGAGGCAAGTCATCACTTAGTGGATTTATGAAGGATTTCAGACTAAACACAAAAAAAAACGAAAGACAGAAATGAGTAGTTATCAAATTGCAATTTTGGGATTTGTTGCTAGATAAAGGGGCAGTGGACGCTCTCACTGAAGGGTCCTCCACCATGAGAACCAGTCATTAGCATTAGCGCTGAATTATCTAGACTGAAGTTAAACTCATAAATCAGCTACGTGTTGATTGACCACGACTTCCCTTTAAGGCACGCCACGCCGCTCTGACTCCAGCAGCATATCTCTGACCGACAGCGCAGCTCTAATATTACACTTTGACCTTGGAGAGAATAAAGCAAATTAGTGGCTTTTGGAGTTGAACTTGTTATTTGCCGAGGGATGTGGATGGGTACAAACTATCGGGTTGCAACTTTATGATTGTGCGGATTTACTTCTGTCCTTTCTTGTGGGTCGCTTTGAAGCCTCGGGTATTTTGCAAGTACCCTCCAAAACTTTCAAAGTGAAACAGCACGACGGCACATGTTGGGGTGAACCGCAGTACGAGACTCCAGTTTGACCTTTTTCTTCCCTTGTCTGTATTGTCGATTGACTCCTGCAGGACGGCCAAAAAAATGTAGCTGATGGGGTGATTCAATAAGGAAGCAGAGTAATTGCATTATAAGCCTGTCCACTGGCCCATTGTCCAGGGCCCATCCAATCTCCTGTTTCTTAAGCTCTGTAGTAGTGGAGGTGGCCTCTATGTGGATCTGGAGCCTCGAGCCTAAGGGAGCGGAGCAGATGTCCGGCCACACTGGGTGACTCTAATCTGAGCCGACTCTAGGTGCATGTGCAGTATATCTTCAAATCTTTCAACCAATAGGGTCAGAACCGAAGCCCTGAAGGTTTGCAGCTGCAAGTGCGTATCAGACACATTCATACAGTGTTGTCACCGTGGGTCGTCTGGACTCAGCACCCGAGGCTGTAGAAGGAAAGGGGTCCCTGGAGAGGTCACAAAGGCCACGCAGGTCAACTCCAGCATCTAAACTTGACTCAGCTGTGAACACATCTGCATCATGTGTTTTTTGGTGGAGTTGTAGCGGGGGTGGAAGCACATAACAGGAAGTGTGAGTTTTTCTTCTGCAGGAAAAAAGTGCAGGGCGACGTTGGGTAAGTTTGCGTGCCCTTGATTGTTTTCTGACACCCACATGTGTGCAGAAATACACACAGCGAGGGGCAGAAAAGCATAGAGAGATGATATGGAGCTCATCCAATCACAGGGGGACGGCTTTCATCTACACCCGACCATCTCCCTGTGTCTCCGACCTTCAGACATCAGACATGTATTTATGCAGCTCCGACAAGCCAGATTAAGATGTTTGGCACCGGTCTTGGATCAGTGTGAATCCAAGGTCAACCAAAAGTCTATTTATTGCAACAGTGAAGTTCGTCCTTTGTCCGTTGTACTGACGCTAGAGGTCAAACCCAATATTCATGCATCAGAATTCCTCCTTGGTTTCTGATCAGGGGGGAAGAGTTTGTTTACTCCACACCTTTCCGAGTCAGGAAGCTCACACCTAATAACAATTATCACAGTTCTTCAGGCGCTGCGGAGAAATCAATAGGATGGGTTCGCCTCGCTCCAGTGTCCCATAAGTCACTCAATATGCATTATTCATCACTCCACTCTGCCACTTCAGGTCCCATTTAATTACACTCTGCCACATAGTTAACCACTGCAATCATTATTAGGAGAACGTTTTGTCTCCTGGTTTGTTCTGTGCGTGTGTGTGTGTGTGTGTGTGTGTGTGTGTGTAATGGGACGTACAATGATGGACAGGAGTTTGCCATAAGTGAGGTGGGCAGGGATGTGGTCAGGCTTGGCCCTGAGGGACTCTCTGTACCAGTGGCCTGCTTCTTCAAGCCGGTTCAACCTCATGTAGGCCTCTCCTGAAACAGATCCAGGGTCAAGAAAATATATGTTTAAGCAAGATTTTAATGAATGATTTAATAAATACAATGATGAAAGGCAGCTGAAAGTAGAGGATTTCATTTTCTCAATGGTTCACTGTTTCTCATTGTTAGTGTTTAAAAGTGTGAAAAGCAGCTGTTGGAGTCAGTTACTTTTGTTGTTGGTACTTTAGTAAGTTAAGGCTGGAGCAGATCATGGCAGCATTAGCCTCTTAGCCTCCCCAAGCACAGAACCATGTGCTAAACCATCCGCTTAACTCGCATTTACTAATACTCTCAGCTCCTCAGTCTCCTTGATGTTCAGACCCTGGTGTCGTTAATTATGTTACAATCACCATCAGTGATAAAAACTAATAAAATCTTAAAGAAAAAATAAAATCTATGCAAATATAAGTTGAAATATTAAATATTACCCAGTGTAGCAGATGTTGCACAGCGTGGTTATTGGCAGATTATTGTGTATAGCTAAAAATAAAACACTGCGTCTTAAATGAATTACTCCATCTAACAGACACTGTGAACTTATCCACATGGTCAGCATTTTGGATTACAATGTTTTCCCTGAAAGAACATTTGTTGTTTTTAAAACTGTGAGATTTTGTTGGATGTGAGAACATGTTGTATCCCCCTGGGGTACGAGGAGAGGCTGATGACATCAGTTTGGACAAATGCTTCCTTCTGCCCGTCTTCAGCCCCTCCCTCCACCTGACTAAACACTCTTTTCATCCAGCCCGTCTGAGGAATCCGTGCAGACGTCTCCCTGAAATTTCAGCTATGTCATCGGGATGAGCTTGCAATAATGTAATTAGTGTTGCAATAACAAAGGAGGGGATGCGATTTATTACACGGATTAGCTTCAATCCCATTTGAGATGACACAAACGCTGAGCTCCACTGGTGGAATCCAACAGGTGGCTCAAGTTGTCCAAAGGGTTTTCTTTGGCAACGAGTCAATGTCAATTTGTTGAACTTAATCCAAAGCTCAGATAAAATGAAACACCAACATTTTAAATGGAAACAAACATGTAAGATTCATCACTGAGGCTCCAGCCAAACTTCTCCCAGGATTACACTGTTTCTACTCATATCGTAAAACCATCAGCACACTGTTCTTCACAGTTGATGTAAATGTAATTATACGCATCAAATACAGTAGTTACGTTATCTCCAAAAATACTAATTAACCTTTTTTAATCCTGCCTTACAGAAAGATTCAAGATGAAAAAACTGGCCCCCAGAGTAACTCACCCATCATGTTGAAAAGGCTGTGTGGTGCAAACTGTCTGGGCATCTTCTGCACTGCCTCCTTATAAATAGACAGAGCCTCCTAGTAATAGAAGAGCAGAGTTGATTTAGCAAGTCCAGTGTTTTAGTTTGCATCACAATAATGCAGGCTTTGTAACTGATGAGGGAATCCAGTCGGCTTTCCAGTCCTAAATAGTCCTACATTATGGATGAGCAGTGAAATCCTAAGTGGTGATAAAACCAACATCATTGTGAAAAACGTCTTGGTCCCAGTCTGTTTGTTCACATTTTTAAAAAAAAGTGGAGCAACACTTATCAAATACTCCCTTGTTGTTGTTGTTTTTAAACCACAAACGTGACACACTGACCTCCTGCTGGCCCTGTTCATGGAGCAGTTTTCCCAGGTTGTACAGGCAGCTGGTGACTGAGCTCTTGTGGGCGTGGGGATCCTTCAAGTTCTCGTCTGGAATGTCGGCACAAGTGAGGAAGGTGCGTTTGGCCTCTTCCAGGCTGCCCTGGTTCATCAGGATTATTCCTGTGTTCAAGTAGGCCGCTACCAGTCGGAGGGAGGAGACAGAGGGCACAAATTAAAAGGCAAAAGGAATTAAAAACACCCTATTTGAACCTGGTGTAAGTCTTGTGTTTACATGTGTTTTGGCAGAGGTTTATCAGTTCCAACCTTCTGATGTATGAATTGATATACATGAATATACCAGTAATATTTGAGTGAAAAATAACAGATTGAGCACAGAAGATGTGGAGGTCCTGAAAGATACAATATTACAGCCAAAAGGAGACCAGACCGAGGTCGAATGCAAATAAAATTATCATGAGAAAAGTAAGAAACAGAAATAAATTTGGCCAAAAAGAGATAACGGCAGAAAAGAAGAGTGAAAGATAAGTTATCAACTGAAAAAGCAGTGAGGAAAACGTGTCCTCCCTCATAAAAACTGTCCTTGGTAGAGTAAAAGACGGACCCTCATCTCACATGTGAGCACTCGGGTGTGAGATTGGATCTCATCATTTCACAGTCAAGCTGAACGCAGCCCTCCAAATGACCATGTGGCAGAAGAACATCCAATTCAGCGATAAAACTGGAGAAATCTGAGATCGGCCCTTCAGCTTCCGTCTAATTAACTCAAACAAAGACTAAAAATCAAGTAATGTGCGAGGACATCTAATCGCTGAAAGCTCTTTTTCCTGATCCCGACCACTCTGCTCATCACATATCGACTCTGCGAGCTTTACTTACATGCCAACGTTGGCCGACTCCCAATGGCCAGTTTGTAATAATGCAGCGCCTCGGAAAAGCGTTCGTTCTCCTGCAGCAGCAAACCCCTGATAAAAAAAAACAAAAATGTGAGACATTTTTACAACAGCAGACTTCTTTGCTGTTTCTTGAAACTCTGAAGGTGAAGGGGGTGAAATCACAGCTCATCCAAAACCGGCGAAAGCTAAAAACAGCAGCAGCTTTTGTATCCCTTACTCCATTTACAAATGCCTAACCCCAAAATATCCAACCATCCATCATGTTCAAATGGCACCTCTGTTTTACAGAATTCAAAACACCTTTCAGTTTCTCCTTTTGTTGCTTTGCCAGCTTCCTGACACCCGTAACTTGAGAGAGAGCGGAGAAGAAGTGTGGAGGAAAAACAGTGTCAGCATGAGAGTAAGAGACATGAGGTTTTGGCACCTTTGACACCTTGCGTTGCAGAATTGGAAGTTGCTTTGTGTTCTCCCACAGGCGCGGCAAACCATGACTAATCAAATCAGTAGCAGAAGGTACAAAGAGCCACCAGGGACACACAAACTTATTTCCTCTCTGCCACTCTTGCACAGAACCTCGTCCCGCGTCTCACTTGCTTCGTTCCACCTGTATTAGATCTATTTCTGTTTGCCTTCTGTAACTTCTTCCTGTCTGTCACTCTGCGTCTTTATGCTTCATCCCCGTTCCCTTTTCTCCTCGCGCCTTTCTTGTTCTGCCGCCGCGTTCTCGAGTGATGGATGGGGGAGGAATCAGAACTCGTTCGTGTCAAGACTGTGCAAACAGCGGGAGGTGAAAAACGGGCATCTTTAACACTCACAGGTTATACAGCATGTCAGCCATGTTCCCTCGGTAGTGCAGAGCGTTTCTGTACGCCTCCTCCGCCTCCGCCATCTTGCCCTGGTTCTTCAGTACGTTTCCCAAGTTTCCCCAGGCTACAGCAGGTGTGTGTCAGAAAAACACAATATTGGTTAAAAAACTGTGTTATTACAGCCATCGATTCACCAAAACAAACTACAATCAGTACCGTATTTTCCGGACTATTGAGTGCACAGTTTCATGTGCTTCACTCTGACCGGGTCTGACGTGACGACGCTAAATGTATCGGCGGCATGGAGCTTGCTAGCTTGTAAAAAGCTAACGAGCTTCGTGCCGCTGATACATGAGAAACACCGGTGTTTAAGTTCAAAGCGCCGGAAAAAAGTAGCGGCTTATAGACCCATTTACTGTTAGCAAACAAAGAAGTATGCACGCGCATTGTGGCAACGGAAGTATGGTGGCTAGCAAAGGCTTGTCAAGCTACCCTGGTGCATTATCAACAAAGTGGAGGACTATATACACACTACAAACTGCACCTGTATGGCAGGGTAAGTATTATTGTGTGCTGATTTCACTTTCTTTGCCTTAACAGAAATGAACATGAACTGCTCAGATAACTTAACTGTGATGTATTAGGCTTTTGCACTTACCGGTACCGTAGTTAATGACGGGTATAAACGGAAGGTTGTCATGGTAACAGTTGTTGTGGTGTTGACGAGATAAAAACGTTATGTACGATGAAGCTCGGGTGTCAAGCCTCATTAACATAACAATCTAAACTGCTGCTAATGCTAACAGCTAGCTTCCACACTCACTAAGGAGTCTCTGCACAGGATAAAAAAAATGTATGTGGCTAAATTTCCACGAGGTTCTTCCCAGAGAGGTGCAGACAATACCAGGTAAACAATGGGACATAGCACTTCCATTGCCAAAATGTGCATGCAGCTTCTTGATGACGTAGGCTGTAAATGGGTCTATAGTCCGGAAAATACAGTAATTAAGAACATTACTTATGCTGCCTGTGTTTATTGAAGTTTACTTCTGTTACTTTTCCAAAGAAAGTTTTGCATAAAGGAGCAGAAAGTCATACTGCTATGTTCTCTGTGGGCTTAACTGTGTTACATTTCCCCAAGCAGTTTTCTGTTATTCTCCTGCATGTCTTCCCACTTACATCTTTCAAGATCATGTAAAAAGCCGCCTACGTACACTTTCAGAACACAGCCAGGTTAGGACACGCATAATAAGTAGGCCTGGGTATTATCTGAAATTTAGTTTTACACACATTTCTTAAAAATAAAACAAGTGAAACTCCTCAAATTTAATAGTTGTTTAAATTCTGCGAGTGGAAGAAAAACTTAACTCCCTGATATAGTCTTAAAGGTGTCCCGTGGAGTTCATGCTAAAACTAAATTTGAGGTATTGAATGCATTCCTTGTGTACGTTGTTCAGCTCCACATTTACTAGCCAGCAGAGTTCGTCCATTCAAATTTCAAAAAACAAGTCACTGTCAGCTTTTGAGAAAAAAAAAAGATCTGTACTGCAAAGCTATAGAGGCTTAATACTCAGCCCTAGTGATAAGTCGTGGCCTGCTCACCTTTAGCAGGATTCACATTAATCCCAGACTTGTAGAGATTTTCCTCATTGCTCCAGTCTTTGTTCCTTTGAACAGTTCGGAGTCCATTCAGCAGCACTAGTCCCGCACAGAGACACAACAGTAAGGCCCTGCAGCCTCTAGTCCTCAGTCTGACATACAAGGCTCTTGCACCAGCAGCCACCAGTAAACAAAAGCCTATACTGGGGATGTATAGTACCCTCTCTGCAATGACAAAACCTACGTAAAAGAAGAGGTTGGTGGCTGGGATGAAAGGCAATGACAGGACGCCTAATGAAAACAGCACTAGGCTTTCTGTAGGGGGCAGGGACGTCCGTGGAGGACAGTGGTGGAGTCCAGCTGACCCATTCAGGGTGGTCTTTGGCAACCCCTGGTCTGTGTTATGGTTTGCGTCAGGGGCATGGTAACCATTCCCATTAGTGATGGATTTCCCATTAGCGACATGGGCTTTCCCATTGATCTCCTTGGCTCTGG
Organism: Pseudochromis fuscus; assembly: GCA_900323345.1. Classification (NCBI taxonomy): domain Eukaryota; kingdom Metazoa; phylum Chordata; class Actinopteri; family Pseudochromidae; genus Pseudochromis; species Pseudochromis fuscus. Next base: position 14,675 of record OOFC01018333.1, read on the forward strand.
AGGCGGGACCACGGAGGCCAAACAAAGCCAGAAGGACAACTCCACCATAAAAGGCAACAGTGTGAAGGTTCCTCCAGTCCATCAAGGACCTGACCAAGGGCACGGCGTCCATGGACCAATCGAAACTGAGCTTGTCGGGGCAGAGCAGGAGCCAGGCGTTGGCGGCGGGCAGGTGGAGGAACGTGAGCGCTCGGGTGAGGAAATGTGGCGAGTCAGCCGCGGGGTTGTCAGAGTTGGAGAAGTTGGGAGGCTTATTGCCCATCCAGTAGAGACGAGCTGACAGCAGAATAACTCCCCAGGAAGCCAGCACGCCGAGACTCAGCAAAACACCGACGTTCTTTTTCTGAAACAGAGGAGAAAAAATGCTAAAGGAAAACACCTAAATCAACATTTAGGTCAAAGCCACAGTGTTCTGTCTGTGCTCCAGAGCGCCTCAAGTATTTTTCATGCAGATAGTTATTTTAAATTCATGTCAAATCTTTCAAGATCAGACCTGAATCAGAACCAAAAATAAAAGGTCTTAAAAATATATTTTAAACCTCTGTGGACAACAAGTTATTGAGACAGACACCCCTTTCTTTTTGATGGCTCAGTATGAGTTTTTGGGGTCTCATTTATAAAATCAAGCTTTGCCAAAAACAAACCTAAAGAACTCCTTAATTTATCAACTCACTGCTACAGTACATAGAAGAAACCATGTAAAGCAATCTCTGGAATGTTTTTGGTAGCTGCCTTGGGCTTAAACCGCACTCATGTGCAATTATACACTTCTCTGTAACAGTGGCATACTTTTTAAAATTAAAATGCACCCGAGCCAGAAACAATACCACCGTGTTTACATGAAAGTAGTGAACTATGACAGCCGTGTGCTGCAATAGATGTCACTTTCACCGAGCAGCAACACGATTGTTTATATGATCAAACAGTCGCTTCAAATTGAGTATGTCACATCCACGGTGGCGAAAGATTATTATTTTGAACTTCATATTTGGTTTGCCAATAAATTCTGCAATGTCAAGAAAGTTTTTATTAAAGGATAACAAGGGAAAATCCCCAAATCAAAGAAAAGAGGAAAATCAACGCAGTTCAATATTTTTTCCATATATTAGTAATCCACACTCCCCTTGGTTCTGACCCGGCTGAGGTCAACTTTGAAGTAAATTTTAAGCACGAGAGGCTTTCCTCCTAAGTCTTTCCTTGTTGCCTGTCAGGGTTGCAGTGAGTGTGACTGGTAATCAGCTTAGGGCTCATTGTGTTGGTATGTAGATGCTGTTTACATCTCATAAGAGCATTAATTCTGTAGCATGATCACCATTAGGTCCTCTGTCACGCAACACCTTTCACTGAACTGTCACAAACCTTTTACAGACGATCAATAGCTGCATTGATACGACACGCTTGGAAGAAAATAGAACATTTGGTGGAAATCAGAGGGAATTATCTTTGATGTATAAATTACATTCAAAGCCAGAGATGGGAATTGTGTGACGCTCCCGGGGGATAAAAGTAGAATTCATTTTAGTTGCTTCATGATTGTCTGTAACTGAGCTAAAGCAGCAAAGAAACGACAAGGTCAAATGATCACGCGCTTGACCTCTTGACCTTTCATCATTGATTTGTTAAATTACATCAGTTGGAGGACTGATGACAGATCAGAGTGTAGACTTCCTCAATACCACATTTTGATACGATTCTTTCCGAAATCCATTACTACGTAAATCTGATTTAGGGAAATGTTTTTGCCAAGATTAAGCAAATCTGATTCTTTTTCTTTTATAAACACTGATTAAACTTGAATGTAATACAGGCAATACAGACATCCCGGCGCAGTCCTGACCAAAAAGTTGCTTGTTATTCATGTTCCTCCCACCGAGTGGACTCAACACGACATAACATCATGAATGATGATCGCAGAGATGTTGCTCGCTTCCTATACTCTGAGCTCATTTATTCTTTTTCCGAGCGCCGGTGTAATATGAACTGTACATGAACCCGTCTTTGGGGAATTAGCTGTCCATGTGTGCATGCTCACGTACTGTAAATGTGCTGTTTATATTGTGTAATATCGCTGCCCGGGACAGCAGGAGTTTACATATTTCTGGTCTAGTAGTCATGTTATCAGCATTGTCCTTGATATAACTGATAATCAGCATCAGATCCAGTGTATCTCACAGTGTTGAACCACCTTCTTGTTGCTGTTATCTCTTAAGTAAGTTTACTCTATTACAGTAATAATTTAGACTCTGTATAAGCTCCTCTGAATGAATTGCACAATAGACAGTCTTTTTGAAAAGCCACACAATGCACAAAGGGGGAAAAAAAAAGTACTCCATCACTTACAATGAGCACACTTGAGTAAGCTCATGTGTGCACTCTCAGGCACCATGATGAAAAACATAAGTTATCCATAACAAACCCATGCTTGGATTAGAATAAGAGGTTTAGCGTTGACTCGCCTGACCTACTGGCTCCAGTCCAACTGTTGATGCTTCTAAAACACACGCTCTCTGCAGGAGTTAGCTGAGGCAGGAAGTATCAGCACAGGTAGTCGCGCAAAGTCATTCGTCAATAGCGAGATGAAAAAAAGAGTTTTGGAGCGCTCTGAGAGGAAGCGAGGAAACTGTGGAAAAAAAAATTGGATATTGATTTGGACGTTGAAAGGTGGTACATAAAGGATAAGGGAGAGTGCCTTTTACACAAAAAGGGGGATGTGCTTATTGATGGATGAGCCCATACTGGCTGTCAAGGGAGGAAACTGTCTGAGAAATCCAATTCTGCTTGGTATTAGAAGATAAGCCAATTCCAGCAAGAGAGTCATTTGTGGTATTTAGGTGAATGAGCTTCATCCTCGAGGCCTTGTCTATTTCTAAATCGTTCTTTAATTGACTTTGCGATCAATCACACACACACACGAACACACACACACAAGTCAAACTGCAGGGCTGGGTTTGCTTCGTCACTGATGTATGACCATGAATTCACACTCTCAGATACACATAAATACACTTTTAAGGAGTCTGTTTTAGTAGCAACAGGTCGACTACTGAAGCAAACATGAGATGGAAGGATTTGTTCAAGAGGTGTAATGAATACTGCTGAGGTCTGGTGTGACCTTCCCTCTTCACTCAGACTTTTGTGGTCAGTTAAAAATAGAGCTTTAATAAGTGAGCATCACCCTCGTAGCAGCTGAATCACTCCCATCACTGCAGCTCTTATTGCTCTAAAAAGGTCCTTTAACATTTCTACTTAGCTGCAAATATATCGATTTTCCACATAATTCCAGTCAAAATTGTCCTTCGATGGAGGAGGAGCATAAGGGCACCATCTTGACTAATACACCCATAATATTAGCTGTTTTGAACACTGGCTTACTGTCAAAAATAATCCTCATTATAAAAAGGTTAAAACTTTTACCAGAGAACCTTTCCTGATTTTACTTCTTTTTTTATTTCCTATAAAAAAACAAAACATTTTTTCCCCTTTCTCACACTGAGTTGAATAAAACTAATTGTTCTGCTTTATTGTTTTCATTTGTGTTGTTTTTATTGCTGCCTTGCGGGGCACTTTGCAATGTGGATTTTGAATAACATTATTATTGTTATATAATTGCCTCAGCGTCCACAAGGGTCTGCATGACATAAATTTTAGCATCTGCCTCCACCGGCTCCAGAGACCACCCCGACTGTAAGTAACTGAAAGCAAGTGTGCCAACTGCACATGTGCCAAAATCGCAAACCCGCTTTGTGCTTCAAGTGTATTTCATTGTGTTTGCGCTGTATTCCACACCCTCGGCCCGATTATTGTTAAGCAGCTGCACGCAATAAACAAAAGTCTTCTTCTGTTGTCAGGAGGTCGCCGTCGTGTTTTCTAGTGTGTGGACTGTTTGCATATTCCCTGATTATACTACATAGAGAGGAGTGCATTAAAGTCCATTGCTTTAAGTCCACATAGAGATGAATGCAGAAATAATGAGCTGGCCTTTACTTTGCCGTTGCCGTCTTCAGCCAAAAACATATGATTGGTTTCTCCAGAGAGTAGAACTCTACACAATTAGTTGAAATCGAGGAGGCTAAAGTTTCTGTGTTTACATTTGGTGTGACTCAGAAACTAGAAACCAATCAGAGAGCACAAACTTCTGTCAAGGCATAATCAATCAATCAATCTGTTCAGCAGTATGTCCCGAACTGTTGCTAAGAGACAAGTGGAGAAACAAACTAACCACCGCAGGCGGAAAAATAGATCGTTTCATATCTTTTGTGAAGAAAATAATTATAGTATTGTTACAGAAATAGACTTAAAGCATTTGCATTAGCTCAAAGTTAAACCTGCACAGTTCATGAGATCATTCCCTCATTCACGAGATACTTTACGAATTATATCAACTTTGCATCAGCTGTGGAGAGGGTTATTTCTTGCAACAGTACAAAGATGTAAATGTCATGGATTTTTATACTTTTTTTGTCCCATAGTGGATTTTTTTAAGGGCACAAAATATCAGATTAAATAAAATTGTTGCCGGTAAATGTAAACTATATAGAAACTGGGGACTAATTTTGGATACTGCCACAATCACTTGTTCCTCACAAGGTGTCCCTGAGACAGCTGATAATGCACGGCCACTATCTGCGTTACCTTGGCATTTAAAGAGCTTTCTGTTTGAGATTGGACAACACAACACCATCTACCCCAGTGGTTCTCAAATGGGGGTACACGTACTCCTGGGGGTACTTGAAAGCACTGTAGGGGGTACGTGACATTTTCTTTAGTCCATTTAAAAAAAAAAAATAGCATCTATGCAAAAATCTTCAGGTTTCTCACTAAAATGTAAAAGAAAAAACGCTCAGTTCAATGCAAAATTGCAAGTTCAGTGCAATGTTGACATTTTGTAACTTTGACATGTCAGTCATTTTTATCCCTAAAAAGAAAAGTTTGACGCAAGTTAAATACAATTCTATGCAATTTAATAGAGTGTTGACTAACTTTAAAGTTCCACCCAAAATGTTTTTTTTTCTTCCTGTTTGGAAATGAATATTAATAGATTCTGGATTTTTAATGTGGGAGGAGGAGGAGATGAACTTGTAAGCACTTTAAGTTGATAATTATTTATTTTATTTGTTTATTAGTCACAACCTTTAATAAAAAAGTCACTGATGGCACAACACTGTTTTACATCTTTCTTTATCTTTTACTTTCAACCATAACGTATTTGTGCTGATCCTTTATATATATATTTTTAACAGACTTTGTTTTTTCCTTGCAGTCTTGGATATTTGTGTGAAACATTTTCTGCTATCAACCACAACTTCTTGTAAGCTGTGGAAACATTGATATCACATTACGCTGCGCAAAGTCATCCATATCCACATTTTTCCTTGTTATCAGTGGGAAAATGAAGCGTGCACCGCAAAAGACCGAACAAATCCAAGACCTATCACAGTGTGTTTTTAAAGTTTCAAAGAGGATCTCAATTTTTTAAATTTATTTATATATTTCATCATATTCAGTCTCACTGCTGTCTAGTAGTAATTCCTGGGAACTGGTTCTAACTATGACTGATCGGCCTTCATGAGATCTGTGTATCTACGGAGGACGGTTGGCATAATCCCCAGCCAGCTGTCAAACGTAACATCCCTCTCGCTCCAAGCCTTTGAACCTAATTCTCCTCCACATATCTCCTCCACTTTGGATCCTCATTTGGAAATTCAGCATCAATTTCTGTGGCTTTCCCCTCCTCTAATACTTTTTATACTCTTTTCAGTTTATTATCCACTTTCTCTCGAGTTAACCCCTTCTCCCCGTCTCCCTCTCTTACCGCACATAAACATACAGCGTTTAGCTCCCAAAGCCTTCATCTTTAAACGGTGCCATTCATTATTAGCTCTGGTTTTATTAATCCCAGAAGTGTGTGGTCTGCCTGTTGACACTGTAGCGTGCAGAGTGTTTAAAACATGCCTGAAGAAACAGCGGGGGCTACGGCTGACTTCATACGTGTACTGTTTAAAGCTGCCGTGGAGTGACGCAAGACAGCAGGGGAACAATCTTCCGGACTTTTCTCGTTAAAGTCGTGTCCAATTTGCGTCGCTCATAACTCCTTCCAGCACGCTGGGCTGATCATGTGGAGCATTTTTTTGGACTCCTTGTTTGAGAAGTTTAAGTTAAAATCTTATCTCGTTAATCTATGTTTAGAAGACTTAATGTTGAGCGTCATAATGGCCATCTCCGTCTCCAAAATATAGACAAAACTAAATAAGTAAACTTGCCAACCACAGTGTACAACTTCCAAATATTCTTTAGGAGATTATTGAAATTTCAAATATCATGAGTTAAAGTTGCGCCACTGTGCTGCGGGGAGTTTTTTCTCGGTGACATGTGCATGGAAAGGCCTTCAAAGTATTGGACACGGTGTGTTTGTACAACACGTGTCCAGCAGCGCTCACATTTGATGCATTACCAGTGACATGCTAAGCTACGATGAAAGGTACAATGAGGCATGCATCCAGTTCTCTTTCCAGCTCCTCTAATGTGTTCGGGATTGTGCTGACTTGGCGCGGCTCATCCGAGTCAGACAGCAGCGTGGCTGGCATTGAAAGGGATGACTTTGATAGAGTGACCCAATTACCCCACGGTTCTCCCCATGAAAGCCGCTGCTCTGCTGCTGCTGCTGATGGCACAGAGACCTGCAACGAGCCGGGTCACAGGTTGAACCTCTGCACGCCGTCCACGAGGATGGCGGATCAAAGCAGAGGCGCCATCCGTGTTCACTTGACATTTGAAGAGCTTTTTGTTAGAGTCATGTACGGACATCAGACTCAAGGAGGCGTTTAGTAAAACATAAGGTTTCTTGATGCTCCCGAAGAGATGTCATGCATCTGATTTAAATTAGTTAGCCTGATTTATTTCACAAAGTTACTTGAGAGACTTTCATCAATTCATTTGCGCTATTGAAGCCGATCATAAGCAGCTTAAGTTCCAAGTATGAAAATTACAACGGGCCCTTTTGCAAGAACCACTTATACAAACAGAATCCTATTTAGTTGGGCAGTGCGAGTGATTTAAGGCTCCATGCATCACATGCATCTGAATAAAATCCAGATTCAATTTTTGATTCACACTTGGCCACACACAGGATATGCTATGTGCAATACATAAATCAGCGTTGCTCTGACTACAGCCTAAAGGGTGGGACATGAAGTCATCTGGTGATTGAGAAAAATCCAGAATAATAATTTAGTTACAACAATTAACACTTTCCAAAGACTCTCATGTGTCATTTCACCCGTACAGAGGATCCAAAAGTCCAATCAGGAACAGCCCAGTCCACCTCCTGCCTGATCCACCCCTGTACGATCGCATGTGTTGAAATTGTTGAAACTTCTTTCCTGACAGGTAATATTGATGTAATTTCAGCTGCCGTGTTATTCAGCTGACGCGTGCAGTCAGCGCTATTTCCACAGACCACTTACCGATGAAATTGCTTGGGAGGATGGAAAGTACATATGTATCTAAGAGACAGCTTCATTTACACTTCAAAATTTGGCTGCAATGCAGGCAACTAAATTTCTACCTGTCCTGAAGGCTGCTTTCAGCAATTTATAGGTTTTCAGAGATGTCTGAGACGCATGAAGTGACCAAATAGATGCATTAAATGTTTTGTTTTCTCATTACATACAGAGAAAACCACTTAAAATAGGATATATGTGCCTCAGTGTGAACGATTCAGGTTTAAATAAGTTACAGAAATCGGAGAAAATAAAACATATTTTCTTGGTTTCTTGTTTTTGTCGCATCCTCCTTTACCCCGTTTCATATTAGTCCTGGGGCACAAGACATTTTTCGGCATCTAGCTTTGTGTCGATCCCATTTGTTTTTTATTTCTGTTGTGGTACTGTAAGATGCTGCTGTAATTTTTCATACATTTTTTTGGCGTCCCAGAAACCACTGCTAACCAACAAAAAATGGTTTTGTTCTTGTCTGTTGATCGTTGCGCAGCAGGACTTAATTCGTTGGGTAACATTTCTGCCAATGACAAAAACATGTAGCTCAGTAAAGCAAATTACAACGTCGCTTAAATCTTACGAGCGTGTGTCTGCTCGTGAGCAGGCGACGCTCAGGTTGAAACCAACGTTTTTACGACACGTCTACACCGTTAAGAGGGTTTCACCGAATCGCCTTGAAACTTTCCCAGAAGCAAAAAAATACTAGTTTCGGCTTGCCAGCATCCACAGGAATGCGAGCTAAATAGAGAGCAGAACTTGCAACAGAGGGCATCATTTCACAGCCGAGTGCCTCTGCTACAGGATAATTGGCACAACATTCATCAAGCCGTCAGCTGGTTACACTGAACTTAATCTGTGTGTCTGCAGCGCTCATTGAGACAAATGAGGAGGAGGAGTCTGTGACACTTTAACTGCAAACTGGTGAGGACACCGTCACATCCATTGTCCGTGTTCCTCTGCTAAACCTCCACCTGTCATCTTTCATTTCGCTCCAGGTGACGTCGCAGTGAGAAATCTGAAAAAGGGGGATTAGGGGGAAAAAAAGTCCTGCCACCTAATCCACCCTGATATTTCTTTGAAGAATTATATATGATTCAACACCTTGGATTTATAGCTTTTCATGCAGAACTTTATCTGAAAGGTGTAATCACTGACATCTGTGTTTTTCAATATAATCCCCGCTTGATGTTTAAGCAAACACCTTTTAATGAAATGTATGTTGCATGCCAGAATCTTTACAGTTTAGGTTTAGCTCTCTAACACCAACAGGAGTATTTTCCTGGGTCCTGTCTAAAGCCTGGAGCTTCATTCATCAACCACTGACAATCCAAGAATGGAGAGGACGAAGACATTATGTTCCTATAACGCTGGGATATAAGACTCATTTTGTTTTCTCAGCAGACTGCGGTGCTAACGCCACACCTTCCTTTGTCTCCATCCATCACTTTCTAACTCTCCCTCTGTCCTACCTTGTCTCATTTGAAATCTCATCTCGATCTGATTAGGGAGTTAATAGGATGAGAAATGGAGTGCTGGTCGAAACACATCTGTCCCCACTCTGCTAGACTGGAGCGCATTTGCATTTCCTTATTGTTTGTGGCTGCTGTGAGGCGGCAGTCAGGTGATGCGATATTGAGGATTTCGTCATTTGTCGGCTTCATTTGGCGAGAAATGTTGATTTAATAGAAAGTATGCGGCACGCGTCTTTGCAGTCTCCACCTTCCATGCAATTGAATAGCAGCTGATTGTGTCTGAGTGGTATCATGTGATACATGAGAAGGCGAACCCTCCATTTCCAAAGTGCTGTAAGGGCACAGCGGGTGAGAAAGGCCAAGAAGAGATAAAGGAAAGGAAGTGAGAGCATAGTTTCCCTCTCCTGTGCTTGTTCTCTCTCTTGATATCCCTCTCCCCTTTGTTTTCCCATGCGTCCCGAGACGTCTGGCTCATAATCGAGGAAATGATTGCCCCCACTGGCTGGCCCCAGCACGTAACGAGCGCTCTGCCAAGATAACCGTGACTGGGACAGCAGAAGAGGGCATT
>OOFC01018335.1:0-18947 GCA_900323345.1 Pseudochromis fuscus
TAATTCTTCTTACATTTTCTGACACTCTTTGCGCTCTCCAACCATGGCCTCCCCCAACTCTCCCAGAATAGTAGCCTCAACTTCATACTGAACAACCAGTGCCTTCTCAGTCGGGTGGACGTCCAAAGTGCATCCTTTTACTCTCCTGTAGGTCAAAAAGAGACAAAACAAGCTTGGTAACAGAGAAACTTTAACAGCTGGTAGTTCATTTGTATGGACAGTGTCTGGTCTGTCTAGGAATGTGTTTCATGGTTTATGTTTGTTTCTTTGCTGTGTCATCCCGCTCTCATGCTTAAAAACAGCTTACAGTTTTCCCTGTTTGCTGTGGAAGAATTAAGTTGGTTCACATAGAGCATGGGCCTCAACACAATCTGATATCTATGAGATAAACGGAAAAAAACAAATGTCAGCTAACAACAGCAACACCTTGAGCTGTCATTTCTGGGGTTTCAATAATTTAATTTAATTCAAAATCGTTTTACGGTGCAAGTTTGTTTTTTCTGGATCAGTCGGGTTAATAAATTTTTTGTGTTTTTGTTTCATTGCTGTGCAACAATTTGTCTTAAAGACAGATATATAAGGACTGATTAGTAGGGAATGTCACTGTGATTTTATTCAATTCAATTGGACTTACTGAGATACTTTCCAAAAAGTTGTCACTACGCCAAAATGTATGTGCATCTAAAGCGTTTACATCTAAACGGCAATGTCTAAGCAATAACATGCATATTTCAGATTTTAAAAAAGCTTTTAACAAATCTAATTTCAGACATTAAAGGCTTTTTCCTTGCCAAAACAAGTAGTTTTGAAGTGAAAGCAGGTTAAAAACCAAAAAGACAGGATGTTATAATAATTGTTAATAACTGTTTTGTTGTTTTGTCTTTGCATCCGTCGATGCTTCGCACCGTGTCTGTGTTACACACCCTGCATACATGCTGTTATCCTAACGGTACCAGCTGTTCACTGTCTGTCGCTCTTTCCACTAACATAAAAATTATCATCAATATTTCTTCATTAGTTTTATTGGTTGAATTAGGCTCGTTAGTCTCGACTCCTTCAATTAAATGCCCTGCCGTGTTCTCAACTGAACATCCTGTTAGTCCAATTCATCAATCCACTAACCTGCTAACGTTATAAACAACAACATGCTAACAACTTTTTTTTAAGCTAGTTGCCGTTACCTTTTCAGATACCGCGGGTCCCCTGCTTGTAGAGTGTCCATTTTAAATAGTAAAGGAAATTCACATAAGATTTAATTTTAGATTACTAATCGATCTGATGGTTGTATCAATAGATCGAATGTCAGTACTCTGCAGCTTGTTGCCAGGGAGGCGAATAACGTCAGATGCGAGCAAAGCTAACAGTGGTAACAGTGCTGCCCCCGGAGGCCTGGAGGACGAAGCGGCTGCGAACCTTCAGTTTCAGGTATAATAATGCTGAAAGGGTCTTAAATTAGACTTTTATAAATTTGTCCCAGCTTTCATTGATATTTTTGCTTAAACAAGGTTTTATCGGCTTATTTAGGGCCAATCACAATAAAGCAATGTATTTTGCACTTCAGAGACTATCCATCTTTCCCACCATGTAACAAAGTTTATTTGAAACTTGTTTAAAATGTTCATATTTTAGTTTTTAATTTATTTATAAATATGTGCCCTCATCGATGTGAAACTTCAAAGTGTTTAAAGTAAAATGACAGTGTCAAAGTGTCAAAGTGCAGACATTTCAATGTCAGTATTCTTACAGGAATAAATCCCGTAAACAACCGTTCCTGTTTTAGACTGGAATCCATCAGCAGATGTGATGGATGTTCTGGCTGCAGGGTGAAGTCACAGAGGCCACAAGGGTGACAGGTTCAGTAACACTGGGCATGACCTGAAGTAAGGTAAGCTAAAAAAAAAAAAAAAAGAGCTGTGGGTGTTGTTATGTAACCTGCTCCTGGTTTAAATTTTCTGATGACTAGTTCACTTTGTGCTTAACATATTGATTCTCTTCAAATTTAATATCACTGTGACTTTGGTTAATTTCTTAGAATCTATCAATTACCACATTAAAGGTTTTTTAATGCACTGTATTGGTATATGGATTTATGTGTCCTACAAACTACAAACAAATCTCCACCTCTCCATCCATAATCTCAGGTATTTCTACTTATTTTTTTATGGATAAAGAGAAAAGTGACAGAAAAATATAGTTTTCAATATAATGAACTGTATTTCTTTAAGAGAACTGATAATGTTCAAAATGCTTTGAAATAATTTACTTATTGTATGTTTTAAATAATTTAATGAACCCAGCAGAAATGATTACTCACTAACAAATAAAACGAAGGATGCATTTTGAACTGGCCATGTAACTTTAATAAGTGTATGTGAGGAATCAACAAATGAACCAATACGTGGAACAGATACTGTAACATGGTAAAAGTATTTGCTCCTCTCAGCACCAGTCAGTCTCCCAGTGTGACAGCTGATGTCACCTGTCTAAATATAACCTGGGGCTCGTGATATATTAGAATATTATTTGTGTTAAGGGTCAAAAAATCCACAGTGAATTTTTGGAGGTACGAGGACACGTGACAATCATTAGTTTGACAGAATAAATCAACTCAACAAACCCAACAAAGACAGCACAGCTGCAGCCATTATAGTGTAAAAGGCAAAGCTGAAAATGGGAAGTACTACAGCTCACCCTGAGGTCTGAGTGTTAACCTGAAGAATGACACACTGTAAGACACTGAACTGTAGAGACAACTAAGACACAGACCAATAATTATTGACCACTTTCTGACTACCTTACGCTGTTTGTGTCTCTCAGTTCAGAGCTACTGAACAGCGGTGTAGTTCAGTTTATCAGTTTATAGTCAGGTATCCTCACATAACAGAAAGCATAGTGTTTGCTCTCTGAGTATGTATTTCAAATTTCATTGTAATATACACTGCCTGTTACTCACTGTTACATGTTTTCGTTAAATATATACACACACATACATATGTGTGTGTGTGTGTGTGTGTATGTGTTTGTATATATAGATTGATATGTATATAGTCTTTGCATATGTTTATATTTACATATATTGGCTGGGCTGGATTCAACTATAGCCCCTCTTTGTGGGTCGCCTGCTCAGTGGGCTGAGCTATCTAGTCCATGTCTATCTACATATGTTTGATATACATTTCTGCAATATCGTTATTTCTGTAAATATGCTTCCCCAGATCATCCTGCTGACCACATGTGTTTGGAAGTCACTACAGCAACATGGGGGCCTGTGCACAGTCTTTACGTCACTCACCAGCTTTTGTAAACAGTTAACAAGGTTAACTAAAAGAGAGGCAAAGGCAAATTGGTTCAAGAACTATTGTACATATATAGGCTATTTAATGGTTTTGAGTGATTGAACAAAGTCGTTTACGAGTTACAAAAGAGAACAGGGTGAGACGACGGAGATTAAACACAAGAAAGGCAGTGGCTTTTTGTCCAGGACCATCTCCACATGTGGTTTGAGTGATCAGATCTCAAAGCATCTTGGTAGTTGTTTATACTTGTATTTGCCGCTGTTCACTTGTGATCCCATCACCCAAGATACATCTTAAAACCCTGTAAACAGTTTCATAATGTTACTAAACTTGATGGGTGCATCACTTCACCCACCTCTCTTCTTAGCCTGATGTGTCCATCACTTTGGAACAGGATTCGTCAAACCACATGACCTTTTTCCATTGTTGGAGAGTCAAATCTTTATGCTCCATATCAAACTGAAGCCTTTTTGTCTCCATCTAATCTCACTGTAAGTGGTTTGCTTAAGGCTGCACAGTTGTCCCAATCCCTTGAACTCTCTTCTCATTGAACTCCCCAGCTGTATGTGTGCGTCCAGACAAGTAGACACGATGAAGAAAAATAAAAACCACTCTGAGTCACAAGACAAAAGGACAAAAAGCAGGAAAACACTGTTTTGTTGGGGTTTTTTTCCAGGAGAGAGAAGCCACTGAGTGCATCATGTGCCGCCATGGTAACCTGGAAAAGTGATCTCCAATCATGATCATTCAAAAAAAATCTTCCGACTTAATTTCTTTGTCTAAGATGATGGTTAACCACTATCCTTTCAGGTGGTAATAATGTTTTAAACAGGTCTTAACTCCATTTTAGTAGTTTCACTATCTCCTGGTGTTTTCTTTGCTTGATGCAGCCAATAATTTGACTCTTCTGAAATAGAATAACATCTTTTCCACGACAACAGGATATGTTGTCATGAGAAGCTCAGTTTCTACATGATTCCAGTCTTTATGCTTAGCTACGCTAACCACATCCTAATTTATTTATTTCCTTTTGCTCTCTGTTTTTTTAAAGCTTACATTTCTAATAGACATTACAGCATTTCTAAAAATTGCCCATTTTACTTTTCTAATTATTACATTAATAGTTTGATAACTATTCTGATTTTAGAGATGGCACAAAATGCTGAAAAAAGGGGGACTATAGGAGAACATCTTAAGTCAAATTCAGTAAGTTAGAGAGGAGTTTTGGAGTAACTGAAATCACTCAGTTTCAAGGTATCTTAGACAATAAATTCAATTCAGTTCCCCATAGTGAGCTTTTAAAAGAGAGGTTGTTTCTTATATACTATGTGATGACTCTGTGAATGCGGAAAGTCTCCTATGCAAATGAAACAATAAAAGCAGAAACACCAGTTCTCTGATTGCTCTCTTTCCTGCAACATGTCTGCAACAATTTCATTCTTCCCTGTGAACTTTAAATGCTCAGTTTGGTCCTTTGTGCTGACAGAAGAACTTTGTTCTGTGGTGTCAGTACAAAAGGAGAGTCATGTATACAAACATGATGACAAAGCTATGTTTAGGACTGAGCCTTAGCTGTGGCAGAGACGTATGGACTCTCATGTTGCTGTTGGAATTTGAAGCCTGAATTTCAGTCGCCTTGTGCACGCTTGCTGGTCATGAAGGCCTCTCCCTCCATGCCCCCCCTCCCTCCGTCACTGTGTCCCAAGCAGGTGATCTGTAAATCTGGCGGGACGTCCTGAGCACCGCCCCGTGAAAAAGATCTCTGCTGATCACTTGATCACGCTGGCAGAAACGCGTTGAACGCTCAGGGAGACAGATAGCTGAAGGCAACAGCTGGAGAAACAGTCCCCAAAAACCCCAAAACAACAAAGACGAGTACCAAAGCAGTCAGTGTCTCCTCCAACGTCAAGCAGCTGCTGCATACCAGGAGAAACAGGTCAAATGGAAATTACGCTTGAAGATGACGGCAACGGCTCATCACAAAATATTGAGTATAAAGGCGCTCACCAGGCGTTCAGGGATCGCTGGAAAGGGACGGATGACACCATGTGTCGCCACAGCATGTCTTTCCACCTGCACCACACGCTGAGGAGCGAGTTCTTTGCCAGCTACCTGTACCTGCTGGAGAAGATTCCACTGGGTAAGAAGGGGCACATAAAAGTATGACCTCACTCGGTTCAATAGGTCACAATTTACAATCTTTTGTTGACCTTTGATCCCTTAAGGCATTGCTGAAGATATGTGCAGATTGTTTGGCATGTTTCATTTGACTGTTATCCAAAGCATACAAAGTAAACATGGCTTTCATTCATGAAAATAAACTTAAACACACGTTGAACTTGCACCCCAGTTGTCAGTAGCTTAGTTTAGTCTATATGAAATTCTACATGTGACAGTGAATTTATGCATAACTTATTAAGCAGACATAATTTAACTGATATTTGCAAGTCAATTTTTCTATTGTAGCAAAATTCATGGAAACCAATGCCCACGTTGAAAGGTAGGTACATTCACCTGCTTCCATTTCCAGAAATGATCAGTATTAATATAATGTCTGTTGACTTAAAATAAAATTGAATAAAACACTTAAATGTTTCTTTATCCAAACATTTATAGCAGAACTTTGTTTTGACAATGTACAGTCGCTGGAGTAGCCAGGTTGTTCAGTTTGCCCACCAGCAAATCATAAATAATTTCAAAAAATTATAATACAATGTAAATAACCATTTTCTCATATTTGGCAATAATTTGCAACTTTAAAGCAAAAGTGTTTATGATCTTGTGTCCACACCCTGTGGGTGTTATCTCCTATTAATCAAGCTCAACTGATCTGTCAATGTATCATGTAAAAATGTAGATATTAATGAATATACTTCTTTTTTCTTTTGAGCTACAGAACAAAACCTCTAATAATTATATTACAACCAACTGGAACAGCTCGTGATAACTGCTTCTGCTGCATCATTACTAAAGGATAATCACACTGGACATTAAAACGTAGTTTGGATTAGGCTTAAGTGACAACTTTACATTTAATGAGACTAAGACCTTCCTTGTTTTAAAAGATGTTTTCTGATCTATAAGCTTCTACAACAAAATGCATCTATAACCAACCTTACTATAAAAATGTTTCAGGGGTCACCTGTATTTGTTTAGGCTAAATTTGTACTTGTTACCTGAACAGGAGTTCTATGTACTCTATGTAATATATTTTTTCATTTGTAAAGGGACTTTACAGGCATCCTGAATATTTTGGGGTGCAGACCGTGTGGCCTGTCCGGCTGCTGTGATCATGTTGTCCAGCCACCAAATGAATAATACTGTGTAGTAAAATAATATAGTACAAAACACACCACCTCCATGTCTGTTTGTTTCTAAAGTCTATAATTCTTTAACAAGGGAAACTTCACATTATCTGTTATCTTGCAGTCACACCGATAACAGCTCAGCAAAAGTTTCAACGAAGAACATTAAACAAAACATCTCAACATACAAATCTCTCTGCACAGACAAAAGTGATATGGGTTTCACAGAGGAGATGATATCTGACAAATACAAATACGTTTAATGCACTTCGCACTCATGGCTCATAAATCCCTAAAGCATTTCTAAAGCATGTTCCTTCTTTGCTTTGGTTCTGGGTAAATTCACAAACCTATTATTCAATTCAGTTTTATGTCTGTAGCGCTAAATCACAATAAAATCACACAATAATATCAAGGCCTTTTACATAGTAAGGCCAAACCCTTAATGTTCTCAATGTTCAGAAAGGAGAATAACCACAGGCACACAGCTCCATGGATCAGAGACTTACAGAGGGAGGACGGAGAGGACAAAGATTGACCATGAGAGAGACTGGACAGATTTGTGGTAACAGCCTAAACCTATAGCAACATAACCAAAGGGTGATTCAGGATCACCTGAGCTGCCCTAACTCTAATCTTAAAAACAGAGAGAGTGTCTGCCTCCTGAATACAAACTAGGAGCTGGTTCCACAGGAGAAGAACCTGATAACTGATAGCTCTGCCTCCTATTCTACTTTTGGAAACCATGGAAACCACAAGTAAACCTGCATCCTCAGACCAAAGTGCTCTGTTGAGATGATATTGATTGATAAGGTCTTTAAGGTATAATGAAGATTGTTCATTAAGAGCTCTGTATGTATGAAAGACAACTTCAAAATCATTTTATACTTTACAGGGAGCCAATGACAAGAAGCTAAAATGGGAGAAATATGATCTCTCTTGCTAATTTCCGTCAGTACTCTTGCTGCAGCATTTGGTTCAAGTGTTCAAGCATTCAGTATTGAGAGTTTTTGGGGCATCTTGCTAATAATGAAATAGTATTCCAACCTGGATGTAACAAATGCAAGGAGTTCAGCATCATTCTGAGACAGGATGTTTCCAATTCCAACAATACTGTGATAGTGAAAGAAGGCTGTTCTCAAGACCGGCTTTATATGCGTGTTAAAGGACATCTCCTGGTCAAATATAACACCAAGATTATTTACAATAGAACTGGAGGCTGAAGTAATGCATCCACAGTGACTGTATGATGATGTGTTTCTGAGGTCTTTAGAACTTCAGTTTCATCTGAATTTAGTACAAGAAAAGTACAGGTCATTCAAGGCTTTATGTCTTTGAGATATTGAGTTTGACCCACTAATTCATTTCATCTGGCTTTATAGATAACTATAGGTGTAAGTGCCATGACCAACTTGGAATCTATCGAATGATTATGATCTAAATCAGTCTAGAGGAGTTCCTTTGATCACAGTGACATGTTGGCACTTCTGTATTAAAAGTTGTGATCAGTAGTATCAAATGCAGCACTAAGATCCAGGATAAGCACAGACACAAATCCATCATCAGAGCCTATTAGAAGGTCGCTGATAGATTTGACCAAAGCTGTTTCTGTGCTATGGTGCAGTCTATATCCTGACTAGATCCATGGTAGGCTTTTCAAAAAGAGGTCCAATCACAAATGACTTAAAAGTTAGCAATACATAAGCTTTAGTCAAGCACAGCGGTGTTAATAATGGGCAGAACATCCTTGAAGAGTCTGGCCATGATGGCATCTAAAAGACAAGCTGATGGTTTATAGAATGAAACTACTGAGTTAAATCTTTGGAGTTTTGGGAATTATAGGAACTGGCTTTGTGGTGCATTATGACAGTTTAAGTCCCACCTGCTCCTCTATCAGGAGACCATGACCGGCAGAAACAGGAGATCCTGACCCTCAAAGCTGACTTTCTTTCTTACCACTAACCTGATACACAGCTCATTAATGGTCTGGCATTTCAGGCAGGAAAGCTCTAACTCATGTCAGTCAGTGCTAAACATGACTGGCGGTCGGATTATTTACAAACAGCCGCAACAGCTTTAAATGGTCTCAACTAAATATACTAAATATACTGTGTGTAATATATATATGTATATATATATATATATATATATATATACATATTTTATGTCTCAATACTGTAAATGACAAGTGTGAAACAAGAGTGAAATAAATATACTGTACACGTACTGGAACAGCGCCATTGGGTTTAAATTTAGGTCTAACATATTTTAGATAAAGATTGATCTTAAATTAAAAGTTGGATTCTGTGACACATAAGGTCAAATGTCAGTCTCTAATGAGCTGGTTAACTTTAAAAGTGTGAGATAAACGGACATGGTGTCGTTGGACAGAACACTTCCTTGGCAGATGAGTGTGTCCTCACGCTATCATCTCTTTCTTGGCCTTACTCGATGTTTCTAAACTTACCCTCCCTCTGAAAGCCTTCCTCAGGGGGTTGCATGACTTAAAGCCATCCAAGTTGCTCTAATCAAACCTGGTACTATGACAAACATTTCATCACCATGGATAGTCACAGAGAGATTTGCCTGTTTCTACACCATGTTTTTAACGAGACATCCAGTAATGAGTGGTTCACTTGCGTTTTCTTGGCTCTTTACATCATCTTGAAGTTTCTCGCTCTGAGGAGTTATGGCCAGCTGTAAATAAAACCCCTGTTATAATGTGTCACGGTGGTGTCATGAATCATGCCACTGGAGACCTTCAGGGCAAGTGGACAGACACCCACCACTCCTCCACCTTCCCAAGCCCTCCGAACACCAGGAACGTGTCATTTAAGCCTTCGGAAATGTTGCATTCATTCTGCAGGATTTATTTCAGCTCAGCAGAAATGAGGCAATGAGAGGTTGGGATCATTCAGGCAGCTGGCTGTTAAGTTTTCTAATGTCAAAGACTTGACACTTTCAAAACAATATCTACCATCCTTCCAGGCTCATTAAACTATTATGACTTGAAAACATTTATAAATGCACAACACTGGTTTAGATGAGCCAAAGTGTTACCTTACATCACATAACAGCTGAGTGGAGTGTAAGAGCACAGAAGCACATTCTTATTTATAGTCTTGTGCTAATCAAATTATCATTATGCAATTCATGTTGTGATTCTCTCCAAGCAGAGAACTAAGGTGGTATGTGAAGTAATGATCTTTAACCATTGCTTGTTGTTGTTGTTGTTGTTATTATTGTTGTAATTAATCTGCAAGTATGGTTTGCAAGTATGGTTGACTCATGGTCTCATGGTCTCCAGAAATTAGATCTTAAGGCATGTTTATACCTATATTTCAATTCTCTTGGTGTGCACCAAATAGAACATATACATTTTTAGTCTTAATTAGCTTAGTGTCTTCAAACAGGCATCTTTAACATAAAACCAAAAAATTAAAATTAAAAGGCATATGGAAAAAGTCACAACCTGATTGGACAGCTTTCATGTATATTGTGTGAACAACAATGCAATGTGCTGGGCTAAATGCTCTCAGTGGAAGTGTTTATATATGATTCTCTTTATCCCAGTTGAGGATGTTGGAGGAGCTCATAGCATGGCTCTATGTTTGCTCTCTGCTCATTTTGTTCAGTTAGAAAACGCAGCTCTCTGTGCTCTTTCTGTGTTGTCAAATCATTTTAAGCACGACAGAGTAACCCAGGAAATTTTATGTTAAAGGATTGATGTGGAGGTTTCAGCTTACCTACTAATGTTTTCAGAGGGAAGTTGAGACTATCATACTTTTGATATGTCTGATTTGATTCTGTTCTTTGTTCTGTTCCTCTTCCTTATGTCTGACAGTGAAGTTGTTTCCAGTCACCTGTGAGTACATTAAAGGAGAGAAACAGTTCTATTACAGAGCTCAGCAGTTCTATGAGGACGTCCCCGCCTCAGAGGAGGGCATGATGGGAGATTTTGTGGAGATATCCAACGTTGATCTGGAAGGATCCCGTCAGTTTCTGAAGAGGTTTGTGGTGAGTTCACAGATCAAATGTACAGTGAGAAACATTAGAGAAGCTGTTGTTTCTCTGTCATCACACTCTTTACGGGAGTTTATACATAAGTATATCGATTTACACATGAGCAGCGATCTCTGAACCTATGTGTCAGGATCTATTTTAGGGGACGAATTCATCTCCAGACTGTACAGAAAGAATTCAGTCTTGTTTCATGTGGGTGGAGCCCTCAGTTTGGTTTCTAATAGTAGCAACAACTTCATGCCAGCTCCATAAACACCCTTAAAGAACAAAATGTGTCAACACCTGCTAATCACTTTGTACTGACCTTATTTAGGTGAAGTATTGATCTGTTTGCAGTAGAGAAAACAATGTCTGTTGTTTCGGGGATGTAGTATCTCTGCATTTAAACCTTATATCATCTGAACTTATGTGTATGTGTGTATTCTGCACGTTACTGTGGAATGGAGAGTTTTTTTTAGATGCAGGGATAGTCTACGTGCTAATTCAGGGGAATAGGTTTGGCCCAGAGACTGGGTTATTTAGAGGATCAGTTTTACTGGTGCTCTAATTATAAACTGCCTTAAAGGAGCTACAGCCAAGTTAAGAGGCTGCTTTTCCTCTGGTGCTACTGTAAACACAACAAGCCCAGATTTATCAACTCAGCTATGATATAGTGTTCACTGCTACCAGTTCATGCAATACAATACAACGTAATACATTACAGGACAGTACTGTATACTGAATGTAATAATGTAAGCTTTCTATAGATAATACACTTTTGTGAGCCGTAAGAACATTTACAGAATGTGCTTTAACAAACTGTACTACACAGTTGTTACAGGAGAAAACAGGATTAAACTATTGATAGATTTTTGGTTATTATATTTCAAGATTTATTTACCAGGATGGTTCTATGGAGCAAATTTTTCATCTGTATTTACTGAGCAGATGTTACACTCACTCTGAAAAACAGAATACAAGATTTAAGTTACATTACTGTAAAATTGATGAGATCATTTGTCACCATACAAGACAGTCAATCAGTCATTTATCCGCTTATCAAATTGGGTTGCGAGGGGTCTGCTGGAGCCTATCCCAGCTGGCAATGGGTGAGATGCAGGGTACGCCCTGAACAGGTCACCAGCCTATCACAGGGCCAACACAGACACAGACAACCAGGAAACCAGAGGGCCCGGAGAAAACCCATGCATGCAGGGAGAACATGCAAACCCCAGAAAGGCCCAAGCTGAGATTTGAACCCAGAGCCTTCATGCTGTGAGGTGACATTGCTAAACATACAGGACAGTAATAATACATAGATTTTTTTTCATGCCAATTTCTATTTTAATCCCTATACCACTCAAGGGCAAACACTGTCACAAGGGAATTTTTCCTTCCTTCTATAACCAAGCACTGGTCAGGGGGACTTGGGTTTTTTCTGAGAATATTGATAACATCATGTGGCCTTGGCCTTGTTATGTAACACATATGCAGATTAAACTGAATTCTTCGCACTTCAAATAAAGTGTTTTTACATTGTTGTATTAGAACTTTTCCTCACATAAAGGATTTGAATGCAACTGTACATTTTACAAAGGTAAACATCAGAGTAAAACATGCTGTGCATGAATGCAAATCTCTAGAACTACAGAAGCTCAGCAGAAGGCTAAGAAGAAGCAAACTTTTTCTTTCTTTCCTTTGACATGTTGCACATTCTTACATAATCAAGTTAAATAATAAACCAGTTCACAGCACCTCGTATTTCTATGGTTGGTGTCTCTTTGGAGGGAGTGAAAATTTGAAATGTGTTCTAATTCTGCAGAAATAAATGCTTTTTGAGTTAAAGTTGGAGTTTTGTAATATTAGCTTTTGTTTGTGTGCACCTAATTTCCAAAAGATCAACTCTTCCTCTGCCCAGCTGTATGCTCCTCCTCCTCCTGTGAACAACTTCTGTTTAAACCTGACATCTCCATTAAAAATAAGCACTGCAGGAAAAGATTTAGAATACATCCGGATTAAATAGAGTTACATATGCACACAGCAATATGGCAGTAATTCACTAAAACCAGGAAACCTCTCCTGTAAGAGAGCTGCTCAGGGGTCCTCTTTTTTTCATACAATCACACACCCGGGCCCCTGAAGCTGAGGGGTTGAGACTGAGGTCAGAATACCAAATGAAAAGGAAAAAAACAGCATGCCTCCAGTGAGGTGACTTCTCGTTCCCTGGTGGTAAAGTTCACCACTCTGCTGCCCTGAGGAACTGAGGTTGACTTGTTTTGTGCTGTCTGAGCCTTTGAGTGCTGAGTTCTGACATCTGCAAACACAGAAAACAAAGTATAGACCTCTGTATGACTTATAGATATGGTAATAACACACTACAAGGAGAATGAGGCTTAAATGTCCATTTTGTTGTCTGTGAAGTAAGGTTTTTATGGTTCCCTCAGTTTCATTACAGACAATTATTTTCTTAGTTGAATTACTTCTTTAGATAAACCTCTAAACATTTTGCCACAGTTAAGAAAATCTTTCTCTTTTATTTTCCCATCTTCAGGGTCCTGGTAAAGCTGGCACACACTGTGCTCTGGATTGTGGCTGCGGGATCGGGCGTGTGACCAAAGGTGTCCTCCTTCCAGTGTTTGAGAAAATGGAGATGGCGGACATGATGGAGCACTTTCTGCTCCATGCACATGAGGAGTATCTGGGCGATGACGCTGACCGTATCGAGACGTATTACTGCTACAACCTGCAGGAGTTCACGCCACCGAAAAACAAGTACGATGTCATCTGGATGCAGTGGGTGGCATGTAAGTATGGAGAGGTCTACAGATTTGTAGTCAGGCGTTGATTGTTCTTGGAGTGTGTCTTGAACTTGACTGAAGTCCACCTGTGGCAAATAAAATGTACTGAATGGAGCTTAGAAAGGCTCACACTTATAAAAAAAAAGTTCAAACTGCATCTCCAGGCAAAACCTAAGCTGCTAAATGTATGGAACTCTGTGACCTCTGATAAAAATGTGGTGAGTGATCAGGACGAGTGTTAAACACAATTTCTCAAGTGTTTCTTGAGTGTTTTCAAAAGGAGACTGACCTCATAACTAAGTAATGCCTTGTGTCCACCAAAGTGTTTTTCTGCTAACTGACAACACCAGGCACACCTCTGAAATCATTTAGCAGCAGTTAAAAGTGCACTGTGGATGCAGGGCTTTTTCCACTGAAAGAGTTCAGTTGCAATGACCAGGAGTACCTGTGGCCCTAATGTGTTGCAGGTACCGAATTTCAGTAGTAGTCTGTGTTATGGAAAGTACAGAACATGGACTGGTACAGACAGAGTAGTAGTATTAGCATGCCTTTCATTGTTGTTCAGGTGTCCAGCATGTGTACAGGTGGGATGTCAGTGTGGTATTTGCCTTGCCCCTCTTGCATTGTGGACAGTGACTGTGGTGTATGCTGCTTTTGACCCAAACTTCTTTCAGATCATCAAAATTCCCAGTATGGAATAGATGTTCAGTGCCTTGGCACACTGATGACCTTACACAGCTCTCCCATTTAAAGCTATCAAAAAAATATACTTACCTCAGATAAAAATGCTTTGATGGACATGAACCCTCTTGAGGGATGTGACTAAAAACAGGCACTCAAACAGATTGAGAATTTCCTGATGATTCTACCATCACAGATGTTAATAAAATTAAACATCTGAATCATCTGCAGCTCTGCACAGCTTTGCTGAGCCTTTTAGAAAGTTTCAGCTCATCATTTAGCCATCAGCTTCACAAACTGATCATTGTGGCTCCCACAGCACTGTTTTCAGCTGCAACAGTCAGTTATCAACAAACAGCAGACAGACACCTTTATGCACGGAAACACCTTCGGATCCTCTAGAAATCCTCCAAGATTTGCCTCCTTCTGAAGGAGTTTAAGCCTTGTTGCTTGGATAAATGGATATATATTAGTATCTTGACCACCAGGTTGCTGTAGGTCAATTGCTTCTCCATACAATTTAACTAATTTTTACACTGAGTGCTTAATCTACCGGCATATAAACCAGTAGCAAAGCAAATATAAACAAAGCTCCCAGCAGGGATGAATGTCTCATTTTTTCTGTCTTTCTTCAGGTCACCTAACAGACAAGGACTTGATGAACTTCCTGATTCGCTGTAAGAAGAGTCTGTGTCCGAATGGCGTCATCATAATGAAGGACAATATGGCACGGCAGGGCTGCAAACTGGACCCAATCGACAGCAGCATCAGCCGCCACCTCGATATCATGAGAAACATCATCTCCAAGGCTGGCCTGGAAGTCCTCGATGTTGAGAAGCAGGAAGGTTTGCCTGAAATCATCATGCCTGTGTGGATGATCGCCATGAAGTAGAAGTGACATTATTAATGTAGAAAGTTTCTTAGTGTTGAAACATCCAACCTAAAGCTGAATTCCCATGTTATTCCAGTCCTTTAAAATCTTGATTTGTGATGTTGTTTCCTTAAAGTGCACCAACATTGCCAGAAATCTTCTGAAACAGCAAAGTGGACATCCTGATGGCACCCACCTCAGTTTTATGGAGACGAGAGCGTCCCCCCACTTCTATGCAGTGACATTAACTAAAGCTTTCACCAGGACACTTAATTTCTACAAAAGCACCATATTTATCCACAGAATCAGGCTGCACTTTACTGTACTGAACTCCTTTGGGGTTCTGTATCAGTGACATTAAAGGTTAAAACCTCAATTCTCGCAGCAGAAAAAACATCAAACTAACATGTGGATTCAGATTTAACTTTGGGTTCCTCATTTAATGAATGAAAACATGTTTCACTCTAAGTTAGGTTTGTTAACATCAACACCGATTCATGTTAGATCATGTTTGTACATGTTGCACTTTGTATCTGGATAACTGGATCACAGACTTTTAAGTTTACACTAAAACTTTTTTTTATTATATGGCCTGTGCCCACATTTGGATCCACTTGCAATATAGAAGTTTGGTATTAGGAGATATTGGAGGTCAGTCAGTTGAGGTGGTTTGGGCATTTAATCAGGATGCATCCTTCCGCTCTAAGTTTTCTGGGTATGTTTCAATGGTAGAAGACTCCAAATTAGAATCAGTGTGTGCTGAAGAAAATATTAATCTGGCCCAGGAAGGAGGATCATATGACTGATGGGCAGTTATGAATTCACACCTGTTCAAACTGGCCATGTCAAGCTTTTGTAAACAGTTTATGATTTTGTCTATGCTGCTTGTTTTTCGTCTTTCAGGTCTTTTATTTAACCAAAAGAAGGATCAGCTTGCTTGGCAAAATCTTTAAGATAAGATAAGATAAGAGAGACTTTATTAATCTCACAATGGAGAAATTCACTTGAATTACATTTGAGTTACAAATTCACTTAAGTTACATTTACACTCTGTCACCTAGATATCCAGATACAGATTACATGTTAATACCAGGTGGATATGAAGTTTGAATGTCACCTTTCAGTACAACCTGTATTTGCTTTATACTACAGGAGAGATCATGTTAATTTAAGGCATCCAGTAGAGTTTGGTCAGGTGTAAATATTTTTTGTTTCTATGTGTGTGTTTTATACTTTTGCTTGTAATATTGCAGATTTTACACTTCTGTCTGCTTACATTTAGGCCAAAACTAGGTTGCTTTCCTTAAATTCTCAAATTTTCCAGAACAGTTAAATTTTGTGTGTTGTACTGTAAATTTGCTTTGATGTACTGAAGAGATTTTGCTTTTAAAAAAAGAGAAAGAAAGATGTCAAACTCTGAAAGCATATGGATGTAGTTTTATGATTTTTCTGAATGCTTTTCAAATATAATGTGTTCCAAACAAAGGCTAATTGGATTAAAGATGGGCAATCACTACTGGCTATTATAATCAAGCCTAGAACATAAATGCTGAACAATTTTCTCTGAATATTCCTACAGTGCAGACGTCCACACCCCTCACACTGACCAAGCTGCAATCTTCCACAGAGATAATTGAGATCCTCTCAAATCGTTATGGTGATTCTCCTAAGTATTATTACTATTATTTTTTTTTTCCAAACTAACAGTAGAAGCAGCACATTGTTTTGGGTTAATGACTTTCAGCTGGAGCCCTTGAGGTGGATGTGGGGGCTGATTATTTCCTGGTTTTGACAGACAGTGCCTGTTTTCATATCTGCGCTGGCCACATTTCAGGCCTGTCACATGTTGTCTGCATAAAACACGTCCAGAAGTCACCTCAAATATTCAGTATTTGCTGGGAGCGGTGAGCTTTTTTTTAATGAAAGGACAGTTTGTGAGCGAACAGGCTGGCACAGAGAAAAAAAATACAAAATCATCAAAGTGCTGAAGGCGCAATGGCGTGAGATGATCGTCACAAAGGCTCTTTTAAAGATGTGAATAGACCAAACATGTTTTCCACATCCCGTATGAATTAAAGATCAAAATGCCCCCAAAGTTTAGACTTGTAGGTATTTTTTTTCTCTCTCTCCTGCAAATAGCAGCCAAATGTGCCGTCACCTTTTCAAGAGAGTTTAGTGTTGCTGACAGTCAAAGCTATCATCTCTAATAGCACTTGGCAGCAGTTTGAAGACATTAGAAAGGGTGTTGCTAATTTGTCTGGTCACCTCAGTATAGTGCAGATTGAGTGTATCAGAGACACGAGCTGATGTAGTGACCGTCACAAAGCCAAATAAAAGCTAAAGCACCGACCGTGCAAAGAAAATATTTATATTTTTACTTAACCAGGTGAGTCCAACTGAAATATAAAATCTCTTTTGCGAGGCTACACAAAGCTGTAGACAAAGACGCAAAGGGAGAAAAATACAATTAACAAGCATTCAAATTTGCAAAAAAGATAACTTTTTAGAAATCTTCTGTTCAACCACACTAGCTAAAAACATCCTTTGGAACCTGCCTCTTAGTCTTTCAGTTTGCATTTAAGAATATTTAACAAACCCATTTTCTTTAGTTTCGTAAAAAAGGCCCCAAAAAATTTCCTCAAATAAAACATATGGTTTTCATTTAAAAGCTGGGTCTCCAATAATGTCCAGTGTTGTGGTTAATATGAGCATGATGCTGGAACCCAAAAAACCGGGTGAATAAATTTAGTCTAATTAAATGCTAGTCACAATCTTTTATTTTGAAATGGTTAAAGGAAGTGTTGAATTCTCATTGACAGAGTAATGGAGTAACATTAATGTTTCAATCTTTTCTTGATCTGGTACAGAACCTAACTAATTAAACTTATCAAACAGAATAAAGTAGATTTACATCGTGTAAGAGAAGAGACCTGGTACCTTCAGCAGTTTATAAAAAAAAAAAAAATGACACACCATCAGAAAAAACACACTTTGAGGATTTACAGAACCCAAATGTCCTTTTTATGAATTCTGTCTGGGCCTTCTGGACAGAGAGAGTGAAGAGGTCCTGAGAATACTGTCTGATTAATGCACAAAGGCAGACAGTTCATCATCATCAGATTTGTTTGGAATCAGCAGAACTGTCCCCACATTAGTTTGAAATTGCCTCCCCTGTTGAGATGACGCAAGTATACAAAGCTGCCTTGGAGACACAAATGTAAGAACTTATTGGCTGTATTCAGACCAGAAAAGTCCTTTGGTCCACTTGTTTGGTCCGGACCAAAAGCGGACTTTATTTTTTTCCATTTGGTGCGGTTCCTATTCAGACTGCACTTTTTGCAAGTGGACTATATTCTGTAAACACATCCACGTGTGTGACGATCGGTGCTCTCATTGGACAGCATTGACAAATGCGGTACACAGATAATACCCGGAAATTGGGTTAAACATGGAATTGTTCGGACGACCGCTCGAAGCCCCTCTCCTTCATTTTCTCATTAAACATGCTGAAAACAACCACATTTTTGTATGTCTTTTCAAGTAGTTGGACTATGTGTACATCTGCCCAAATATCCAAGAGGCACAGTGTCTCCTCGTTGCTCCAAGTCTGTCCACGGCTCATTGTAGCATGTAGCATTAGCGTTAGCAGCAGCGACGAAGGTATATATATTTTTCCCTGCAATGCTTGGCTACGGTGGCTTGTTAGGCCCAAAAGACACATGTATCCTGTAGTTAGTTCGGATTGACCTTGGTTTGTATTCAGACCTGCACAAGAGAACCAGGATCCGCACCAGAGTTCTTTTGGAAGCGGACCGAGACCACCTCAAAAACAGGGTCTCGGTCCGGTTGTTTGGTCCGCACCAGGGTTCGATTGTGTCTATTCATACCTGCATGGAAAGTCCGGACCAGTGTGGGAAACCCTGGTCCGTTTAAAGCGGACCAAACAGTCCAGGTCTGAATACGACCTTACAAAGTGCACTAGTCCACTCCCTCC
>OOFC01018336.1:0-19446 GCA_900323345.1 Pseudochromis fuscus
AGTTGATCTAAGCTTGTTCTCCTGCACTTGTACATTTGGACATTTGTCAATAGTGGACAT
The DNA here is from genome assembly GCA_900323345.1 of Pseudochromis fuscus. NCBI lineage: Eukaryota > Metazoa > Chordata > Actinopteri > Pseudochromidae > Pseudochromis > Pseudochromis fuscus. The sequence continues at coordinate 61 of OOFC01018336.1, forward strand.
ACCAGCTCAAGTGGACAGAGCCTTGGGGTCTATGTCCTCATCCACAGAGTTTTGGCTGGTTTTATTTCTTTCTTCCATCCCATTGTCCAAAGTTTAAATATTTAATGCAACAGAGACCTGTCACTCATGTTACACATATTTTACTGAATTGGAGAAACCATGGTTGAGGTATTTAACCCTTTAATGCCAAATGTATCATATTTGATACATGAGTTTTTGAGACCTCTACATCATCAGTCTGATATTTTTGAGAGTTAATGAAAAAATGTAAAAAATCATAAAAGCATATCTCTCCCTTCTTCTCTCTCAGTCTATATCTATGTATATATTTATATATGCATTTATTTTTATTCTTTATTTTGGTCAGGAGGTTCAATAAAGACTTTTAAAAAATTAGAATTTTCTGTCAATTATTTGATAGTTCAGGTGTTACAGGGTTAAACAGCCTTTTCCACAAAGCTTCTTCTGTACTTGTTTATAATGTGAGGTTTGGTACAGGATTACAGGTTTGTATGCTTTCAGTTTTCAGGCCCCCTCCTCCTCCTGATGCTGTATGTTTGCTCAGAAGTAGCCGACACCTGATCGCAGTGGGTGTTTACAACGGATCTTAAGCTCTCCGAGGTTTACTGAGGGTCGGAGAGGTGGCCGGTGGCCGTAAGAAGTTAAAAGCATTTGAGGATAAGCTATTTACATAACGGTAGCTACTGACTTAGGAGAAGATATCATCACCACTCACTTGGTTGGCTCCCTTCAGGTCTCGGTCTTCAGGCTTATTGGCTGAGGTCTTAAATCTGCTGGTGATTTAAGGCCGACTCTGAGCTCTCTCCTGGACCAAGGACCACGAGTCGATTATTGAACTGGTTAGCAAATAGTTGCTTATTTACACAACCAGCAGCTACAGAGCAACATTTGTATTCGTGTGGAGTTGTCTTTGTCACCACATGAATGAATGCGAGTTCAATATTTATTTCAGACTCCACCAACTCTTGATGAAAATATCTGGCTCTTTAGCTGCTAAATGCTCTACTGTGAGATCTAAAGGATGCTGAGGAGGGCTGGGTGAACCAAACAGTCAAATTTCAAGCCACAGAAGCAAATAATAAATGAGCCATTGTTAGTTTAACAATATTAAATTTGTCAGCTTTACTTACAGCCTTAACAATGCTTTCACATCACACCTTAAACAGTGAAATACAAATTACCAAATACAGCTGGCCGGTGGTGTTTTTCGACTGTTTGATGGTGACAGCACACTTCAGGAAGGATTACATGCATTACAACTTAAATGATATGAATGCCTGATTATTGATGTTTGCATTAGATTTGCTAATATTGTCATAGTGTTTTCTGTAAATGCAGCAAAGCTCCCCTCATATTGTACTGTATATAAATAGCTGCATGTGTTCGTAGCCGGCCACGTGCAGGAACACTCCCCCCCCCTCCATCCTTGGACATTAACGATGAGCAATAGTGTCGTCCCCAGGGTGTTACACCTCTGTGTGCCCCCGTATGAAAAATTACCACCCCCCACATAAGTCCTGATGGTCATGGGAGGGATGAATGGATGTAATCAGTAAGCTCACCCATTCACTGTCTTCAAGAAGGGAAAGTCGTTATTATCTGTCAGTCCTCTCCTCCTCCTCCTCTTCTCTTTTTTCTGCCTCTCTGGCCTCTGTCATCTGTTCTGTGTATTTTTTTTAATTAGTTGTCAATCTCTTTTTAACTGTATCTCTGTATTAATTTTGCATATGCTCACATAGTATCTACCCCCTCTCTGCTGAGTGATTTTTTTACTTATTTAAATATCTGACACTTCTTTCTTCCATCTATGTGGTTTAGTGTTTCCTGGATTACATGTTGTGTTTGTTGCATTTATTGTGAGAACATGAATTAAATGGTGTATAGCTGCAGGGCTGTAACGAGCTATTTTGAAGAGGGGAGTGTGATACGAGGCATGTGGTGGTGGTGGTGGGGTCTTAAAGGGTATAACCTCGCGATCTTTCCTTGTTGGCGGGGATGAACATGTTCATAAAAATGTCACTGTGAATGTTTCATTTCCCTTCACCCGAGTACCAAGGTAACAGATGTCATGACCTTTGAATCAGGTGTAGCTGACTTCAAACCTTTAAATGCTAAAGCTGCTTATTCTTGATGCAAAGAAAGAGAAAAAAAAACGCCTCATGCAGATGCAATACATACTGTAATGCTTACGTAAACAAAAACACGCACTGTTGGTCTGCTGATAAATTCCTCCTTTGCAAATGAGTGTACGTTCCTTGACTGAGAACCTTTCAGGTTTGGTCGTCCTGGCGTGGAGTGTTACTGTCAGCACGAGAGCGGAGCGGCCGTCATCCAGCTACAGTTTCTCATCAATGAGGTGGGTCACAAAAACACAAATAAATCACTCTATTAAGACAAAGACCAGGACAAGTTATTCTGTGGGAAATGTGTGGCTGATATTTTTCTTTAGCCTGACAAAAAAACAAAAAGCCCGTCATGGTGTGTACTTTAGTATAATAACATTTATAGGCTCAATGATGAATGCTCCTTGTTGTAGGAATATTTTTACTTGTACGTACCTCGTATCCATATTGCTGGGGAACAGTACTTAATATTTTTCAGTACTGTCTCTTCAGATTCATGTAGTATGTAGAAATGGATGAAGCAACTGGAGCTAAAAAATTAGGCCGATGCAGTAGTGCAAAAAAAGTGCAATACTCCCGATGGCCACTAGATGCTGGTTCCAAAAAAAATCTCAATTTTCAATCATGAAATTTTCAGTCAATGCTTTTTTCATTCTGATGTCATTCACTAAAGTTAATTCTTATCACTGATGTGGTAGTTCATCTGAAAAAAATTATTAAGTAAATATAAGTCTTCAAAAAAGGGAATATTTAGGGGCGTGGTTTGGTCTCATGAGACCAACGCTGAAGCTGAGTCTCATACACGTTGAGCAGTGTCCTCAGGTTCAGGGGTTAGCCCCGCCTCCTCACTCCTCCCTTCATATCCAAATATGGTCTCTTCTGGCTGTAAACAACCAACATGGCGACGTCCAAATGTTGAAAACACGACTTCACAAACCAGCGGGTGATGTCACACTTGCTTTGTTCATTTGTCTGTGCAGTCTATGGCGCTGCTTGATTAATATTTGCCTATTTTAGCATAATGGTCATGACTGTGATTAAACAAGACTTAAATCAGTGATGTATTGAGGCATATTTTTAATAAATAACACTGCACACAATGTTTGTATACTTTGTTTTTAACATCACCCAACTTACCTGGCCCTTACTAAGCAATTGCTCAAATAAAATAGCAGCTCCACCCATATGTCATGTTCAGCTACAGGCTACACTTAAAATTCTGGAGCGTTTTTTGAGTGTCAATTGTCAGGCTGGGCTTCTGCTTATGCAGTATTGAGTAGCTACAGCTTTTTCCGATTTAAAAAAAGAAATATGCTTTTGATTTACATCATATCTATGGAAAGTGCAGTACTTCATGCTCAGAGTGTGTTTTCTGTGTGTGTGTGTGTGTGTGTCTGTGTGACTGTGACTCAGCGGCTCAAACAAACCCTCAGGGAGATGGAGATGATTTTTAGTGCCTCCTACACGCACACATACACTCATATACGTCTTATGAATCATCATGGTTACCTGGGAGAAGGCCGGCTGATTTAAAATCCGCCTGAGTTTCCAGGGAATACAGTCTGACTAACGCCATCGTCATGTCATCAAGCTCGCAGAGGAAATGTGCAGCCCGTAAATGTGTTTATGGAAATGTCTGCAGTTATAACCACATGTATTGTGCAAAAATTACTTGTGCTTCGAATTGTTTTTGCTAACCGTTGAGCTCTGTTGTGCCAGGGGGCGCTGGTGAGCGCTTTGGCTGATGACAGCGTCCACCTGTGGAACCTGAGGCAGAAGAGACCGGCCATCCTCCACTCCCTCAAGTTCAACAGAGAGAGGTAAGACCATCAACGCTCATTTAGGCCCCGCCCCCACACACTTGGATTTGATGAAAGGTGAGCTGTGGCTTTCTGAGCAGGAGCAGTGTATCGACTGTGGAGAGCGTTTCATTTGGTAAAGGTGTCTGTGTGCCTGCAAGACTTTGCACAGGGCAAAGGAAGCTGATGCTCTCTCTCTCTCTCTCCATGTGTTTCTGTCTCTGTTGGTCCTGAACTAAACACTCATTATTTGGGTCACTTACTCTTCCTCTGAGGATTTCCCGTCACTTGGCCACAGGTGCAAACCTACACCAACACCTGAGGGTTTACACAAGCAGGTTGTCCCACGCACAGACCACATACATACAAACACAAGCAAAGTGCTGAGATCTGGCTTTAGTCCATGAGGCACAAATACAGCTTTTCTTTATTGGACAAAGTCTATTGTATTATTAGCCTGAGAGAGAAGGAGGAGGATTTAGTGTATTATCCTGAAGCTGTGTCTACTTGATATTATTTCTAATCATGTTTTAAACCGAGACTTCAAACTGGCTCATGAGGAACGTGTTAAACAGCTGGCACCATCAACGATTTATTAGCTGACCAATTATACCACCCTGCATCCAAGAATTGATTTAGCTGACAAGCCAAAAAACATTCGATTTACAAGTTAGTTTACATGCAATTCTGCACATCGTGAACAGTAAAAAGAGTCTTGTTTATGCACGTAGAGGAAATTGCCTTTAAATTTGAAACAATCATGATGAAATCCCTTTATTAACATTAGACGAGAGTTTTTTTTTCCCCGAGTTTCCTCCAAGTTGTGAGATGCGAGTGCAGAATCACCTCACCTCGAGGAAGCTGGTGTCCACTGTCTCCTCTGATCACAGATGCACTGATTTTCCATCAGAACCAATCATATCATTGTCCAGTGATCTGTCACTGCGAAAAGTGGCGAATGGGTTAAATGTCAGAGCCAATGATCCGAGACAGTGGTGATTTGATGGACAGGTGGCCAGCAGGGGCTTTTAGGGCGGGTTGTGTTCTTGTAGAGGCGCTTGACCGCTTCTGACATTTAGTAAGCATCGCCGTCTAACGCAATGACCTCGAGACACAGCATCAGAGAGGAGCAGAGTTGCTGCATCATAAGAGATGACAAGACGGGAAGGAGAAGCCGCAAAGTCACTTGACACATTGGAAACGGGGAGAACAAAGTTGAAGTAAAGCAGTGGGAGCAAATGACGAGCGAAAAAAGCTGAAGGGGAGCGAGCGAGGAAGAGCAGTTGGAAAAAATTAAGAAGTGGAAAAAATGGAGAGAAATGATGGATGGGAAGGAGTCGGAGGGCAGTGGCACAAGTAGGAGGAGGTCTTGAGAGACGGTGCACATTGCGTTGTTTTGCACAGTCCTCATTCGTGCATCTTATGTTTCATATAGAGGAACATCAAACATCCAACTTGCTGTTCCTCGCCTTAAAAGGATTCACCTTTAAAGCGTTGTTGTTTTGCAAGACACCATTTGATCTGCTCTATGTGCACACATGTAATAGCTTGCAATTAGGGATAGTGCCGATCCGATCCAGTATCGGTATCGGAAATTTCCAATCTGACCTACATAGATGTCGATCCATAAGCTATGTCTGTGTTTTAATGTTGTTGTTGAGCATTGAGTAACATTGTGGCTAACAAACTTTTCATAACAACATGTCCGCAGTGTGGAAGTACCATATTTTATGCTACAAACACTGCACAGCAACGTCCAATGTTTGCAAAGCCGTTGTACCGACAGGCTCCATCGCGATCTACAATACAACAAACTTAATCAGACATTTGAAAAAGCACATTAACAAGCACAATCAGGGGGCAGAAAGACGCTTATAGAGAGGAGTTTATTACAGCCTTGTATAAAATCAACAATAACAATAATAATAATAATGATATTAAAGCAAACACAGCTCTGGTAGTGGTATAGTATCGGTATCAGCAGATATCCAAATTCAGGGATCGGATGTGGAAAAAAACCTGATCAGTGTATCCCTACTTGCAATAATTTGACTTTTGGGAGCAACAGGTTTGCATTTTTCCTAATGTTTTTGATTTTCCTTGCTACAAACGTAATCGCCTGTAAGTGTGGAGGTTGATAGAAGAATCAGGACACGAACAGTCGGTGGAGGTTAGTGATCCAAGAACTTAATGTGATTAAGAACCGTTGCTGCTGGAGGACAGATGAGTACTGTGTCACTGTGTAAGACAGCTTCAAACACTTCTGTAAAAACATGACGTACAGTGACGATACATTGTCTCTACCACATACTATAACTTGTGTGTAGGACAGGTTTCTAAGCTGTATATGAGAAGCTGATCATGAAAGGTTATTATGTTCCTACATTAATATCAGATTAAGTGTTTACAGGTCAGGATTTTACACCTCTCCCTGTTTCCTGATGCGCCACAAAAGGGCAGCCTCCATAGTTAATGAGTAAATCAGGGTTTTGTTTATTTCAGCTTTTAAGATCACCTCTGGAACCAAAGGGGACAAACAACTGTTATCTCCGCTTTGTTTTTTTTAAATAAAGTTGTGCACCTGTTTGTTGCTTGGATGACACCTTTTTGATGTAGTTGTCAAAAGAAATAACATGAGTTCAAAGTATCACCCGAAGCTAAGAGTGACTGTTGAGGTCAGACGCAGTGTCCACCGCTTCTGAGGCCAACACGTTACAGCGTTGAGTCAGACAGACCTGGAAAACAAATGAAAGTGTTAGTTGTCCCATTTTTTTCTTTTTCCTCTCTCTGACTGTTTGTACAAACCTTGACTTTCACTTGTCAGGGTGTCGAGGGCGAGGCAGCTATTTCCTCCAAACAAAAGGACACTCACCCAACCAGAACTGCCACAACAGCTTTCTAACAGGGTGCAAGAGGATAAAATAAAACTGTCACCAGTCGACTGAAATCCTCATGTTTGGACTAAGAATCTTTTTGGGTGAATTTCTCATCTAATTAACAAAAATGATTTAATTACAATTTAAATAATACTCCAAATTTGGTGAAATTTACCATATTACTGTCCTGTGTGTTAGCTAGAGATTAGCTTGAATTGCTATTAAGACAAGGTTAAAAATAACCAACAGTTATTTATATCAGTGGTCCCCAACCGCTGGACCGGGGCCCGGTACCAGTTGGGGAGGCTTTTGTTATTGGGCCGCACAGAAAGAATTATTAATTTATATAATTTCCGTTGTATTAATTATTAGAAAGACATTTTATTTTGAAAAACAACCGGATTTTCTCCAACTTAACTTTAATCTGTGCCTCTTGACACGTCAATACCCTTGTCTGGGTCATGTGATCACATTCATTCCCCCCCAAAAAAGTACGGAAACTAGCAAAAAGAATTAATAATTTATATAAATACTGTTGTATTGATTATTAGAGAGACATTTTATTTTGAAAAACGACCGGATTCTATCCAACTTAACTTTAATCTGTGCCTCTTGACACGTCAATACTCTTGTCTCGGTCATGTGATCAGATGCGTTCCCCAAAAAATAAGTCCACAAACTAGCGAGAATGAGTAAAAAGCAAACATCTTTGGAGAGCTTCTTTGCTAAGGGGAAACATTCATTTTTTATGCCGGTCATGTTATTTTATTTTTGCGGTATTTACCTGACACACTCTGACAGCCGGTCCGTGAAAATAATGCCTACATTAAACCGGTCCGTGATGCGAAAAAGGTTGGGGACCCCTGATTTATATCACTTATATCACTCAGCAACATATTAATTGCTGGTAATTAGATGCTAGTAGGTGTATTATTAAACTTTAGAGAGCGTCTCATGCTTCCTATTTAGCACATGAGAGTGTTATAGATCGTTATTGGTATCTGCACTGTCTCTGAGCAAGAAAGCAATTAGGTATAATCGCCTCTAATGTTGAAATATTCCTTTAATAGGTATTTCCGTAGGCGGCATTCACTGCTTTCTTGCCAACAGTGTCTCTTTGCATGCTACCATCAAGAAAAATTGAAGTCATATTTGGTTCACCGCTGATCTAAATATCTAATCTGGATATGTTTTGCCTCTTTGTTCCACTTCCTCTCTCCATATTTATTATCTACGTAGCCTTGATTCACCTTTGTAAATCTGCCGGCTGCCTATTATCTCAGGCCCCATTCCAATACTCACAGCATCTCGCTTCCTCCACCTTCTTCCCTTCTCCTCCTCCCCGACTGATCAGGATGTGAGTTGATGGGTGAAAGCAGTGTTGCAGAAAGCCCTCCAGCATCAGCATCCATTCACATCAGATCACAGGCACTAGGAGAGAGGAGAGAAGGGAGGAGAGGAGGAGTTGAGACAGACTGGGCCTCAGCCAGAGAGCAGTGAGTCAGTCTGTGGGTTGGAGTGTGGGGATGGAGGGAGCGCAAAAAAGAAATCCTGCCGAGTCATTCTGGCGTAGGATGCTCTCGTCACCTCCTGGCCTCGCAGGAATGCACTGCAGATGTGGATGCTGTCGTCAAAACGGGGTGATATGATGTGAGATAATGGCAGGAGAGACGGGGAGTGTGCACTTACAAACAAAATGATATCTGTGCTTTTACTTTCTCATTTGGGAAGATTAGGGAAATCTCATTTTTCTGAACTATAGGTCTTTGTTTTCTGGACATGAACCTCTGAAAGCTGATTGGGGTTTCTTAATATCCTCATAGCTCGAGTCACAACCTGTTGTGAAAGATATTCACTTCAGTTTGTTGACTGCATAAAAAATAGAATTATTGACTTCAGCAGAGTTTCCTCAGAGATATTTGATAAATAAAATTGTTGATTTCACCTTCAGCCTTCCCCCTCTCTCCAACTTAACCTTCAAAATTCACATATACCGTATTTTCCAGACTATAAGCCGCTACTTTTTTTTGACGCTTTGAACCCTGCAGCTTAAACACTGTCTCATGTATCGGCGGCACAAAGCTCGTTAGCTTTTTACAAGCTAGCAAGCTCCGTGCCGCCGATACATTTAGCCTCGTCACATCAGACCCGGTCAGAGTGGACCACATGAAACTGTTTGAATAAATTCAATAGCAGCTTCAATGTCAAGGTCCGCTCAATAGTCCGGTAAATACGGTATTCAAAATCTACTGAGATGATTCAACTTCTGCTTTGTTTCAGGTGTGATCAGGGCAGATATTTTAAAGTGATGCTGCTTGGAGTTATGTGTTGCAGAGATAATCTGTGTGTCTGTCTGCTGTTAGATTAGAGTACTCTTAATTGAGACCATGTGGTAGATTTGGCTTCTCAGATTAGGACTCCTCCATCCAGTCTGGAGCTTTGCCAAATGGATGCTGTATGTCACTGACTGCTGCTTGATTTGTGCCTTCTTAGTGGTGGAGAGTTTCTCCCATGCCAAAAAGTATTTTACTTTTTTTTTTTGCTGCTCTCTATTCCAAACAATACCACAAATGTCTTCAATCTGGATCAATTATCTTAAAGCAGAACTCTGGCCAGATCAGCACATGATAAAAAAGACACTTATAATACTGTGTTTGATTAATATCCAGTGTTTAATATGCAGTATAATATGAAAACTGTTAAACTATGTGTGTTATTACAATTTCAGTACCACAATTACACACTTTAAATATAGAAACCACATCATATCTGTTTCATGCCACATTGTTATTGTCTAGTTATCCATTCAGCCGCTGGTAGTCAGGGCTCGAGGGTATCTTAATAAAACTTGTTATAAAAAGCATGACTAGATCAAGGCGATTCACATCAAAGTATTTAAACTGCTGGTTTGTAATGACAGGCAGGAACAGATTAGTCCATTTGTAAGGAGGATCCTCATTGATAGGAACATGGGCATTACAAAAGATGATTTCCTGAAGTATCCCCCTTCTCCCCCGATGCAGTGAACCAAACGTCTGGCCCACAGTGCGGTTTGTCTCAGAGATGTGCTCCGTGGCAGGCGTCTGTCATTTCTGAGGCAATGTGTTTGGCCCTGAGCCCGCAAGCTGGCAGCTGCCTTTGTGTGTCGTGACCACTCGAAGCTGGAGATTTCACCAAGAGACATGTGCATGCACAACAAGTGTGAACACAGTGACACACACATAATTGCACAAACAATTGGGTGCATATTTGCACACACAGAAATGGACACACACTAACAAACTGCAATGCAAATTTGTATAATCATGCTCCCGACACTGGCTCTCAAAACACTTAATCAGTTCGCTTGTATACGCACACATACAGATCAAACATATTTATATACAACATGCATTTACATACAGCACATGTGTAATTACATTAATTCATAACGGCCTCGAGGAAGCATGTCGTGTACAAACAACAGACAAACATGTACAGGCACATAAATACAGAGACAAATACACAGTGTTTGGATTGTACAAAGTCATCCCTCTGAAAACCAACACTGTACACACCAGGCCTCATATGCATAGACGAGGCGCATCTGTCTGTGCAGATGGGAGAGGACGTTAAATCCAGTCGACCGTCTGCTTAGTGGATATAAGGTTGCCACAAGTTGTCATGAAAAATGATGTTGCTGTTACATCTTCTCTGCTTAAGTGAGTCTGTACAAACATCTCAGTGTTCAGCTGTCCACATGTGAGTCAGTCAGCTCGTACTCCAGCATCTCCAAAAACAAATCATGTTCCACTTACAGCTAACAATACGTCTATCTGTATTTTTCCATTAATCACTTCGCGATGACCTTTAGGCAAATGTAAGACTCGATCACGACTTCACAGGGAACAATTACATTTTTCTCAAAAACATATTTGGAAAAATGAGTTTGTAGGTTATGGGAAAATATTGTGAAAGGTGAACATGAAGCTAACGTTGACCTTAGTTAACACAGATTAAATCAAATCCGCTTGTGCAACGGTGTTTTTGATTAAGCTACGGCATATTGCACCGTATGTAAACATAACCCACAGACCAGTGTAGATATGAGTCTCTGTTGATATTTGAGTTGAAGATTTCAGGCATGATTTTGTTTGACTTCATGTGCCCCATCTTTTTTTAACCTCCCAAACTTTGGATGCTATTTGTGATTAGGGGCTGTGTAGCCCACGCAGTTCATTCAATACTGATGGAAACTCACTCAGATTAAAACAGAGATTTTAATGTAGTAGCGATTTCATTTCAAACTGAGTGAGCTGAAGAACAAAAAAAAATGTGTAAGTTAAATGTCTATGCTCTTCGGATGAGACTCGTGTCAAGTAGTCTCCAAAAATATGAATATATTCATGTGTTAAAGCAGAGCGCTGGGGCAGAGAGGGAAGGTGTGTGTGTGTGTGTGTGTGTGTGTGTGTTTTAGCAGGAGTTGCCCTGGAGCAACAGTGTAAGATAGGATCACATAGAGGGAGGCTTGCAGAGCTTTAAAATATACAGGAACGACACTGAAAGCAGCTCCAAGGACGTCATTCCAGAGATTTGTTTTGCTGTGCGTTAAGTGTATGTACGTACATCTGTGTACTACAACCTTTATGTTTTCTCTAAAATGCATCCATATGGTACTGTTTTGCTAAATCTATTTTGGAGGGGATGCAAAATACCTGGATGATATCCACTGGCAGCATCCTGATGCATGGAGTTAAAATGCCAGTTTTATTATTTCATCTGTGTCATTTAATGCTACTTCATTTTATCTCAGTGTAATATTTGTGTCGACTTAATCTGCAGATCTCACAGTCAAATGTTTAAACTTGTGTTGAGTGACTCCAGTGGCTAAATAGCAGCTAATCTGTCTGGATTACACAGGGAAACACTGCACTGTGCCCTTCTTGTCCCATCAGAATAGATGCATACAGCTTTACCTCTCCTCCTACATGAGTGAGTTTCCCCCGCTGATGAAACTTGTGGGCTTTTTCTTATGGATATAAGCCGCTGAGGTCCACAGGCGTGGCTCGAATCACCGTGTAGAATCAAACGGCTCACCGGAGGAACCGGACGACCTTGAAATATTAGCAAGCCGGATCACCAAGGTTGTACATTATTATTCCTCAGACGGATTGGAGGTTGAACTGGAGGATGGATGAAAGAAGAAAATGATGAAAAAGGGATGAGAAGATGAATGGATAGCCACAGTTAAGGAGGGAAGGGTTTATAACCTCTCATTAAACTTAAGTCTGATGGATGGATGAAAGGAGGAGATGGGGTGATAATGAAAACAGGAGAATTATGGATGCCTCTTTGCCCTCATGTATCCTGTGGGTGTAGAGAAGAAAAAAAGAGCCTGATTGAATGACTCAAAAATCTCTTTGGGTTGCCACTCTCGTCTTGACTGCTTTGACCTGGTGGAGTGGTAAATAAAGCTCTCAAAGTTTTGCACAATTTGTCTCGGGATTTAATTGGATGTTGAGTGGTTTTCAAGACGCTTTGGAGGATCTCTGTCTTTCTCTGCTTCGTCTTTGTTCTAACACTCGTCTCCTTTCCCTCTCTCCACAGAATAACTTTCTGCCACCTGCCCTTCCAGAGTAAATGGTTGTACATCGGCACAGAACGGGGCAACATCCACATTGTCAACGTGGAGTCCTTTATGCTCTCAGGCTACGTCATCATGTGGAACAAAGCCATTGAACTGTGAGTGGCCCTGCCCGCGTTTTCACCCTCACATTTGGCCCTTGGCGCATTTTGTCTTCTTATTCATCGAACACTGCACCATCACCGCATAGTGCTGGACAGGGTTTATGTTATATGGTAGTGTTGTAGTCAAGACCGTACCCACCGAGACCAAGACATTATCAAGGCTAGAGACTATCAAGACCAAGATATTTGGAGGTTGAGACTGAGACAAGACCAAGACATTTATGGGGCATTCACACTGGTACCTACTCGCTTCGCTTCGTTTCGGTTTTGGCGCATTCACACTGGAAAAAAAGTACCTGGAACTTGGTACCTGGTACAACTTTTCGTACCTCCTCTCCTGCGGTTCCAAAAAAGTACCTGGTCAGGTCGGAGCAGGTACTAAAATCTTATTGGTCGGAATCGTCACTGCGTCGTTGCGTCATCACTGCGCTGCACGTAATCTGGCCCCGCAAGCACACCATTTTTAAATCTTCGCTGAACCACGCAGACGTGTTTAAAATAACAAGAAGAACAGAAATGGCATCAGCTACTAGAAATCCTGCCTCATGGACTCAGGACGAGGTGCAAACCTTTTTGACATTAGTCTCAGATGAGAACATTCAGCGGGAGCTGGACAGCGCGGTCCGAAATGAAAGGATTTACAAGCAACTCTCGGACCAGATGGCTGCACGTGGCTACCGCAGGACTTTGCAGCAGTGCAGGGAGAAATTAAAAAAGTTAAAAAGTTGTTCCTCCATCGCTTCTTTCCACATCTGTGTGTCGCATAAAAGATGATGTCACGAATGACGGCCAGGTACACTGAGGAGGGACTATCCTCGGCAATGTGAATGCTACCGAGGGGGGGCAGTCCCAAGCGATCCGAAGCGAAGCAAAGCGAGTAGGTCCCAGTGTGAATGAGCCATTAGAGGTTGAGACCTAGACAAGACCAAGACTATATATGTCGAAGAAAAATCATAACAAAACAGAACCAAATGACCAGTATCTTTTTCAAGAGGAGTCAGTTGAGGTGATTCGGGCATCTGGCGAGGATGCCTCCCGGGTGCGTCCCTAGGGAGGTGTTCTGGGCATGTCCACCCGGGGCCGACCCAGGCCACGCTGGAGGGATTATACCTCTCGGCTGGCCTGGGAACACCTCGGGATCCAACCCGGAAGAGCTGGCGGAAGTGGCCAGAGGGAGGGCTGTCTGGGCTTCCCTGCTAAGGCTGCTGCCCCCGAGACCTAGACCCTCTGGATAAGTGGAAGACGACGAGTACGAAATTAAGTTTGCTGTTTCATAAATGCAACAGCAACAAAAAGTAATTTTTGTCTCCAGTTGTCTTCATCCAGTCTCTGTGGGTCTCACAAAGACCACATGACACCAGGAAGGCAGCAGCTACATTATACTTTTCTCACTTATCACAGTAGTGCTGGCCGGGTCTTGGCCGGTCTAGATCAAAAAACCCGAGTCCACCCTGTCCGAGACCGAGACAAGACCAAGTAAAAATGCCCTTCATCCCGAGAAGAGACGGAGACCTTCAAAAAGTGGTCTCAAGACAAGACCGATCTCAAGTACTACAACACTACACAGAGGGGTTCATTCTCACAGTTGACTTCAACACTGATCTCACCTTGCAGACACCTAAGTCAGGTGAGGAATGCTGTGTAATCAGAGTTTTACCTTCTCCAAAAGGTTTTTGCAGTTTAAATATAATGAGGTAAGAAAGAGTCATTAGTGAGTCTATCATTTCCAGGCACTGTATCAGATTCCAGGTAGTGAGCAACCTGTCTCTTCACTGTTTCAATGGATCTGTCAGCTTGACAGGCTCCATTTTGGTTCCCTGCTGGAGAGACTTAAATTATTCACTGGAGCGTTTTGCTTCACGCTTTTCCCTCATCCCTTCCTGTGTGTGTGTGTGTGTGTGTGTGTGTGTGTGTGTGTGTGTGTGTGAGACAGAGGCAAAAGAAGAGGAGGGAGGGGGTGGAACAGGTGTCTGCCGAGATCAGTGTATGGTACACACAGACGTCTCGTCAACAGGGCTGCAGGGAAGAAAAGGCGAGAGTGAGTGGTGGGAGAGAGCAGAGGAGAGGGGGAGGAGGGGGAGAGAGTGTATGACTGAGGGGAGAGGAGTGGAACGGATGAGACAGCCTGGGGAAAAGGACATGCAGAGAGGGAGAGTGAGAGCGATGGAGGAGATGAATGGAGTGGCGACAGAGGGATGAATGCAGGTAACAGAGGGCAGAGCAGAGGATCATCCAGAAGAAAGACGTCGTGCAGATAAGTCAGAATTAAGAAGGAGATGGAAAAGGTTTCCAATTAATGAAAAAAAAAAGGGCAAAAGAGGAAGGGAAGGAGTGATAATGATGAGATAGAGAGGAGATATGGATGATAGAGGGGGAGAGACTTTCAAGTAAAGGACAAGAAATAACCTTGACGCCACCTCCTCACCTTCACATTGGCTGTCATTGCTTTTTCCCACACATTGTTTCAACAAAACTAATTTGAAGTTTGTGTGGACATGAAATATGGAAAAACATATACATTCATCACCAGGAGGGTGGAGGCTTTATTGGAAAAAATAATCTTTAACCATGAGTTTTTGAAAACATCTGCTGCATGTAGTAATATTTCTTGAAATAACACGACTACATCGGGAAGGTATTTTTATTCAAACCATTTTCCTCTCATTCATTTCCACACTTTTATACAGACTGCAGTAACCTACCCATACATTGGTCATAACCACTGGGAGCAGTAGCTGTTCAGGGGTTTGTCAAAGATACTGAAGACAAGAGTCATCGGTTTCTATACAAGCTCTGAATTAAAGTGCATATTTTCACTTGTTGGAAATCTTAACTATTTTTTCTAGGGATGCACGATATTATCGGCACGCTATTGGCATCGGGCGATATTGGCTTGAAAATTTAATATCGGCTATTCCGCCGATATCTGCTGATATTATTAACCCAAACAATAACAGTGGGTATTTTCATTATTGTCTCAGGGGGAGCATTATCCAAGTCTGTTTTAAGTGGCATAGGCTGCACGTATCTCAATTGTTTTGATTAAAAACAACTGTCATGAATAACGTGTTTTACATCATGTAGGTTGCAGTATTTTTCTTATTTTGGGATGATTGCTGTTGTTTTCAGCTTTGTCTTACGTCTGCATTTGTCAACAAGCAAACATGATAAAGAGTATGCAGAATATTTCTGTATATTAACTCCACTACAGAAACTAGATGATCTCTGCAATGAGGTGTGGGGGGAAAATATCAGATATTGGCCAAAAATCCGATATTGTTCGATATCCCTAATTTTTGCTGTAACGACCTTTGCTGCCATTGGTGGTTTAAATGCAACTATGCAAGTCCTTCCCAAAACTCTGGGAATTGTGGCAGAGTTAGAGAAATCCAAATCCAAAATTAGGCTTATCTCCAAAGATGTAATATAATTTGGCAGATATTATGCCTATGTATTGGCATACCCAGCATTTGCTCTCAGCCCTCATTTCCTCACCCCGCCCAAAGATGAATTGCACTCATCATCACCATACATTATTTAACCTAACATTCTCTCCTGCCAACCCCAGGCTTTGTTAAGCCACAAAGCTTTCTTTGACGTGTTGCTGTTTCTGTCCAAACTGTGGCTCCGCACAATTAGCTCGAGGAAATTAGGTTGTTTTATCTTTTGGTTCAGGCCTCAATCACTCACACAGCTGTTCTGTGGGATATTATTTCTTAGAAGATGGCAGCGGTGCCGGGAATCAATTCTCGGGTTTGTTGCAGATGCCCTCGGTTTGCTTGTGCAGTTTGGGTGTGTGAGTGTGTGTCTGTGGTTTGCTTTGATGCAGATCAGAGAGGTGTGAGGTGACTCCCTTGCTCTCTCTCTCTGCCAGCTGTGGGGTTTGTAGGGTTGCTGTCCTGATACAAAAGCCTCTGTCCTTCTGTCCTGTTGTGTTGCTGTCATCACACGAAGATAACGCCTGATCTAAACGACTGTAACTGAAATTACAGCAGTAACGGTTGGTTGAGTGATGGATTTCTAATCAACGCAGTTTCGTGTTTCTTGAGCAGTTAATGTTCAAGTTGTTTATCAAACAACAATTGGTGGTTACGCTTTATTTTGACAAAACAAGCAGTTTGAAGATGACACCTTGGGCTCTGCAAATAATTTTTGTACAGTTGTCTGACTGCGCCACTTATTAATTGATCTAAATTTCAAACCTGGTCCCTGGCATTAATACTACTGTCACCTACACACAGTCTTATTGAAATAATTACTTTAAAAAGCCTTGGCCAGTACACCTCTGTTCTACTGCGACTGCTGTAATGAGGCTTAGATGTAGTGTGTAGCGAGGTCATCATCCCTCGGGCCCTGCTATTTGGAGACAAGCTGCAGTTGCTGTGCCAATGGCCCCGGGCCTGGCCGGGCCTGGCGCTCTGTGTGTTTGTATGACTCACACCTCTGCTCCCCAGCTACAGTACTGGAAACTGTACTGGACTATTAGACAAACATATATTCTCCACCAACTGCATGGCGCTGTAGTTCAGTCAGTGCTGTAAGGCATTGCAATAAGGCCACATGTGAATCTGGGGTTGCTAACGTGATGCACAATTTTCCCCCCGTGTGCATGCGAGAATATTCATATGCATGTATGTGGCAGTGTCTTTCTGCATGTGTGTGTTTGATGAGATTTACCTAAATGGTCACTGGGTATGGAGAGCCGAGGAGAAGTGGGACAGGAGTGGCAAATGTTAACAGCTCAGGATGACACATTGTTCACGTGAACATGTTGACCTGAGGCGTCTCCTGTTCTGTCCACTTTCATTTTCTCCTGCCCCCTGCCCCGCATCTCTAAAGCTTACAGCTACTGTAAATACTTATGAATACTGTGTTTTTATACATTTGTGAATAGTTTGGAAAATTCTTGTATCTGCTGACTTCCTGAGAGTTGGCAGGAAATCATTTAACTGTTAAATATGAAGGATGATGCAAGGAAAACAACTGTACAAAAAGAACTTTAAAAAAGATAATTTTCTAGCAATTGGAGCAACAAAAAATGCCATAAAATAATTTAAAAAAAAAACAACAACAGTAATTTTCCATAATTACAGTAGTTTTAATTGTACACAAGTTATTTTAATATTTAATTAAACATATAAGGAAGTTGTCATTCAACAAACAAATCTATATCTAATTATGGGACAGTTATTTGTATCTAATTGTATCAAAATTTAAACCTTCGATATTTTCATAATAGAGATTATGCCACACTGTATTTTTGTAAATTCATCAACATTATGCAGTAAATGAGCTTCTTCCCTCATGAACTCACACACACACACACACACACACTGTAACTACTGTGATTTGATTTATGAATGTTTATGTTTACATTTTTATTATCACTCTTATTTTTTAGGACTTAGTTTTGTACATAGAGAGCAAAGTTACACTGGAGTCACATTCCTTGTTTGTGGACAAACTTGGAAAATAAAGCTGATTCAGATTTTGAAAAATCTATTTGATAGAGAGAAAATTTATTCAATCAAGCAATTATTAAAACAACATTTTACAATTTCATGTTGGTAATGCCATTAAATTCTGGGATTATGGGGGAGTTATGACAGCAAAGCTAGTTGTTTCTCCCTCTTTCCAAGCTTTATATTCAGCTAACAGACAGACATGTGAGATCTCCTCATCTAATTCTCAGTGAGGATGTGAATAGGCATATTTCTCTATTGAGCTTTTTCTGTCTTTCAGTTGCTGTCTTTTTGTGTTTTTTTTATGATGAAGCTGTGAATAGATGGCCATTCAGCAGCAGGAGAGGATCTGATGTAAAAGAAAACCTACTGATTGATTTAGTTTGAGGATTGGGTAAAAAAAAAAAAAAAAAAAAAGGTTTTGTTCATTCATGAACTCTCTACATGTGGTCACACAGTGGGGAGGATGAGCGCAGCGAGGCCGGCGCTGTCAGCTGGAAGATGTTTTTTTTTTTTTTTTAATGCTGGAGATATCATACGTCGCAATCATGTATGATTACATGAAGAATTCAAAGTAATGATAATTATAACACATACAGTTTACAGAGGGTGACATGAGGCCACATACGGAGTGGGCGTGCTGCAAAAACAGGCTGTTCAACCCATGTTGCCGCGGAAACACTGTCATGGTGACTGCACCGCTGCTGCCTCAGAGATTGTCACCCGTGACGACACCACATGTTCAGGACTTTGGTGTGTGTGTGTGTGTGTGTGTGCCAGTGTGTATGCAGTTAAGCCCTCAAACAGGTAGACTGAATACACTGAATTATTAAACACATGTGATATTGGAAATCATACGATTCAGTGAGTTCACATATTGAAGTTTATTTTGTGTGTGTTTCTGCACTGAGGAGATGTTTTTAGATTTAATGAGGTGCTACCTTCCCTCTTGCTTAGGCACCTTTCCCTGTGTGTGTGTGTGTGTGTGTGTGTGTGTGTGTTTCAAACGTGTAATAGACACTGAGGGGTCAGGGGAGTCTTGGAGACATATGAAGAAGGATTTCGTGTCGCAAAGGTTTATAACAGAGGACCGGTTTGACTGAAGGTACCACAGGGTGATGAAAGTGAGGTGTTTAGTTCAACTCCAGTGGTCACCTGTGTGTGTGTGTGCGTGTGTGTGTGACATTAAAGACCTTGAATCAGATGCTGAAAGACAAGTAGTGCTAACGTGCTCACACCCAAACAAACATGCCGAGAAACAAATGCAGTTCATGCACTGTAAAGCATGTCATCATGGTGTGTGTCTGCTCTTGTGGGCGGGTTTGTGTGTTTGTGGCTGAGTATAGATGATTTTTTTTTTTTTTTTTTTTTTTTTGGG
>OOFC01018336.1:19466-29551 GCA_900323345.1 Pseudochromis fuscus
AGTGTTTTTTTTTTTTTTTTTTTTTTGGAGCCTGTCTGCTCTGCCCATCCTGCCTCTGTTGCCATGGTGATTCCTTTATTTCAAAACCTGAATGTGCATATGTGGAGTTTGTAAATACGCTCATGTCAGATGTATTTACTGTATGACAACAGGTTTCTTGCGACGTCTCATGGGCACACACACACACACACACACACACACACACACACACTGAGAACATCACACATAAAGCAAGATAATAAACCTTGTGGGACAGGAGGATCTGACAAAGAAGTTGAGTTTTGTAATTGTTTGTTGCGGGTATTGTTTACAAAAGGTGGTAGGTGTTGAGGTGTGTTTTAATTGTGCTGACACGCAAATGTGTGTGCTGGTGTGGACGGCTGTTAGCTGGGAGACAGGCAGCGAAGGGGGGATTAGATAAATCAACAGCTCCGGCTGCAGCAGAGCTTAGGTAATAAGGCTCCAGCTCTAACAGGCTAAATATAGAGACAACTGACTGACTGCCTGCCCACTAACTGCTACTTTCTAACACACACACACACACACACACACACACACTTTATTGTTGTATATTCTTTGCTTCTCTTGCCCTTTGCTTAGACTCATGCAGATATGCAGAGCTGAACTAAACAGAGTTAACATCGATCCCCAGCTAATTGATTTCCATCCAAAACAGGTCCTCAGTGAAATATGCACATCTTCTTATAGTTTGGTGTTATCATCAGCATGTCCTGCCCTTCACTGTCAGACTATATGATGGATAAAAAAACTCAAGAGCCAAAAGAAGGACTTTGCTTTGCCTCATTTTTGAATTACTTACATTTGATTGCAGCTCCCCTTCCTCCTCCTCCTCCTCCTCCTCCTCCTCATCAGGCACCTCTGACCTTGCACTGTGGTGCTGGGGTTATGTTTCAGGCTCTAACAGTCACTCTTTTTCAGCAGTGACCTTCCCTGGCGTCCCTCTGCCCGCATCATCTCTGTCAGGCAGGGCAGGTTAGGTAAATTCTGCTGCCACGTGGCGCACAGAGGAGGAGATCTGACATAAGGCAGTCTGGAGGGTAAAGGACAGACAGAGGGAGGGGGGGGGGCAGTCGAGCATTTTGTGTCTGTCTTCTCCTCTGACATGCAAATGGGGCACACACGCCAACACATGCACGCACATACGCGTACCCGCTGGGGGCTGCCTGGCCTGACGGTGCCATCCATCACAACCCTCAGTGAGCTTATGTCTTTGAGCAGCCTTTTAGAGCCTCGGAGTGACGGGCAGCTCTGTCCTCCCAGCAGACCTCTTCCACAGGTTCAAAGACACTTGTTCCCCACCTTAACCCTCCCCATACATCACTGTGTGGTGGTAGCGAACTGTACTATGATCCTCGGGGATGTGTGACTACTGCATCACGGTTTACAGGATAAAAACACCCATTTCTCTCTTTCTTTTTCTTTTTCCTAAGGTCCTCCAAGGCTCACCCCGGACCAGTTGTTCACATAAGTGATAATCCCATGGATGAGGGAAAGGTGAGGAATATATTTCTGCAGTAACACACACAAAGATACAAGCAAATACTTTTTTTATGTATATATTTATATGTTTGATGTTCTGAGATAACAACAGCCTCCTCCTTCAGCCGTGCACAGTACATTAATTAGCAAGACTTTACTCTAGTCTCCAGCTCCTGGTCCCTGTTGTGTGTTTGTCCTCTTCTAGACCTAGAGCAATAAAGACACACATGCAGTCACGCACACATACAAACTCTAATGCTACTCCACTGAGCAGCATTTGGCCCTGATAAGACTCACTGAGAAATTCACCAATGAAATACTAGCATGGAAACATGGATGTAAAAACAGCAACATTTAAAATGTTTTTTAAAAATGAACTTTAAAAAATATTTTAAAGGCATTTAGCACTAAGTGTGACCTTGAATGGTCTACAGACAATGCGCTATGGTGAGAAACAGTGAATGTGTACACCCTAAGGTGCCTTTAAGGACTCACAAAAGACAAGGTGTTGATACCTTGGTGACAGTCAGACAAGTGCAGTGGTGGACAAGGTACTCCACTTCAGTACTTGAGTCAAACGCATGGTACTCGTGGTCAAATCTTACTCAACTACAAGTAAAAGTTGCTTGGTCTAAAATAAAAAATAAAATAAGTACTTACTTTAAAAAAATACTTAAATATTCAAAAGTAAATGCATTTAAAAATATTTAAGTATTCGAAAGTACAAAGTAAAAGTATATTTTCTAATATCAGTATGTTGCTGTATTGTTTTCTCAGTGCCCAACTCAATCCCTGACTAACGTACACTTCCAGTTAATGTGGTATTTTAAGCTGAAAATGCTTCAGTGAAAAGAAAACTCCTTCCTGCAGAGCGTGCAGTCAGCTGTTCTGTGTTACTTTTTTGTTCTCAAATTTCCCATCGAGAGAGCCAACGTGCTGTTTAGTGTTTTCAAAAAAGCAAAATCCACAAAACCGTGCTGTTATATATCTATATGCTCAACTGCCCATTTGCACATGCGCGATGTAACTCTACTTTGACAAACTGCCTGAAAGGCGTTGCCAACATAGACTGTATATAAAGTAAGTAACTACAAGCTTCCTAGAAATGTCGTGGAGTCAAAAGTACAATATTTGTCTTTGAATGTAGTGGAGTGAAAGTCACAAGTTTCCAAAAAACAAATACTCAAGTAAAGTACAAATCAAGTCAATGTACTCTTTTACTGTCTACCACTGGACAAGTGTAAACAAAATGCATGATGAAAATATTCAGCAAAATATGTTCATAGTTTAAAATTTTGATTTTACAATTTTTCCTCCAACCAGCAGCAGTTTAGACCCATAAACTTTTATGCTGATGTTTTTATCGCTCCTAATTCTTGTAGACTTGTTGTTCTTCCTGCTCTAGCTAAACCACAGTGATTTTCTTAACCTTTGTAACAATACATCATCAAGTAAGACCCTTGGTTGAGAGAACAACACCACACACTCCACTCAATATAACTTCTTACACAATATCCTCAGCATGTTGTTACAGAGAGAACTGTGCTTGAATAGAGACTGATTGTCCCAAGAAACCTACTATAAGGATTTGTGTTAAATGAATGAGGCACATGTTTGAGTTTGAAAGATTACTGATTGTGAGAGGAGGTGTTTCTATAAATAAGTCGTCAGAAAAGTCAGGAAAAACCTTATGTTTTTTTTTTTTTGTTGTATTTTCTGTTATCATCTTATGAAGCAGGGTGGGCAGGTTTCTCCCAGAGCCACTGCAGACTCCTTACACCTGACTTCCTTTCATGCTGTGTGTGAATGTCAAATGTATTACTTCTTTTTCTGCCCATCATGTGGTCTATTCTATCCCCTGTCTGTCATCTCTCCCCACCTATCTCACTGGCTGCCTGTCGCTCTTCCTCTCCAGCTTATAATTGGATTTGAGTCTGGGATCGTGGTCCTGTGGGATCTGAAATCAAAGAAGGCCGACTATCGCTACACTTATGATGAGGTAGGCGAATCTCCACCGTTTCTTTTCTTCTCAAACAGTCATCCCTCCGACTTCTGTGATCTACAGAGTATCTTTTAATACAGAAACTGGGAATTAAATCACATATTCATGAACTGAACTGTATGCAGCTGTGCACGTGAGTGTGTGAGTTTGAGATACTGTACCACAGATGGAAAGTGTGTATGCAGACCACATACACACATACTGTACATGCACACACGTGTCTCCCCTCTTTGTGTTTTACACCTGATGATGGAATAAAAAGAGAGTGCTGACAGCGAAGGAATAAGACTGTTCCCACTGCGTCATCTCACCAAGGTGCAGAGGAACATGTCTGTCTTCATAGAACATTGCAGCTCTAATTTGCTGTTTGATGAAGATGATGCCAAAGTTTTCTTTCACCAGAGGAGAGCTTTACAGCCAACTGTAATTGGACTCACTCGCTGGATTTGTACTATCTACCACAGGAAGGAAGATACTCATTAAAGTTGTTCTCCAATAATAAAGTTTCTTCTTTAGAGAGTCTGGATGTAAGATACTGCGCACAAGTCCGAGGGCCAATCAGATGATGATACTGGGTGATGCACAAGAATCTCTGCAAAATGAGCTGAAAACCAGTGTCTGTCTGGGTAGAGCTGTTCTTACAATTCAGGAAACATGAGCTGTAGAGAGGAGCAGTTTGTGAGATGCATCTTTTAACACTGTCATGATTTATACAGTGGATTGCCATGAGTTCATGTCTCCGGAGTGAGGTTTCAAGGTTGCACAGTGATTTTGCCTGCATATTAAATTTGTTAAAAGCTCCACCTTTTAAAAAAAAAAGAAGAAGAAGAGTGACTTTTATTGGTTTCAACTGAGGCAACAGTGTGTCTATAGCTAACATAAGAAGCAACAATAAAAGAGATGATGTCATGGCTGCTGAGATTCTGTCTGGACCTAGAAAGTGTGAATTTAGAAACACTACAACTAGGGCTGGGCGGTAAAACGTTAGTGACATCTACCGCGATAGACACATGATCAATCAATAGAAAATACGTTTGATAGTTTGTTCAATAATTTCACAGATCTCCGTTAGAAAATATCAGGAAGAAACCGCCGATCCAGAACCGCAAGGTATTCTGGGGGATGTAGGCAGAGGAAGGGCTTTAGCCTCTTGACCTCTCACGGCCCAGCTAGCAACGTTCGTGGCATCAACAAACTGACTCGCTCTTTGGTAACCTAGCAACAACCTGTTGAGTGACTCGCACAGTTTCATGTTTCGCCACTGTGCCTCATAACTCCTTAAAAAGTTGTGGGTGAAAGAGGAGAGGGCACGTTAACAAGCTGTCGTCCCTACAGAGTCTGGCAGTACGAGAAATTTATTTTAAAACCTCAGCCGCTCGCCCGTTGGAGTACAGGAACGTCAAACAGCGAAATGTGTTGGTACAGGTGGACCACCACACAAGCGGCAATAGAGCCCCATCAAGAGGTACTCGGCAGCAGTGTCATACGACAAAACATCGAAACGCTATGATGAAATAAGGCATGCAACAGCGTATCATTTAGCAACGGACATGCTAACACTCAGCACAGTTGAAAGTGTGGAAACAACAATCTGATTCACGTGCTTGACCCATGTTACACTCTCCCAGGTCTAAAGCACTTTTACAAGACGGCACATATGCACATATCTAAAAATAATTTGTTAGACGTGTTTGTTTATTGCTCTTTATTGATCTGTTAAAGGTTACGTTTAAAATAAAAGTATTTAAATTCTGCCTTTTTTCTCCTGAACCTTTTTTCGAATAGGTTAAAAAAACAAATCAATGATTATTGATATCAAACACTTATATCGTGATACATTTTTCAGCCATATCGCCCAGCCCTAACGCCTACTACAGAAATGAATCCTTATTTAGATCAAGATTCCCTCCTATAATGCACTAATTAATCAATTTCATTACATCCTTTAGTTTAGATTGTTTTAATGCTATTATAAATGTTAAAACATGGTATTTTTTGTTGGTTGCATATTCTAAATATCTGCCCATTCACAACAAATGTGTTCAAGCTGATTACAGTCTGACCTCCCACAGATTTAGAGTCCTAGTAGGAGCTGAATAAGTCTATGAATAAGAGCTCTCATTCATAAACTTGTCATTGAGGCTTAAGCTAACTGAATGGAGTGTGGACACACACAGTCAGCATGTACATGGCCATACCGCAGTGTCTGTGCTACTTAGACACAGAGCTAAACCGCCTGTTTAAGATAATGAGATTATCGTAACACTCGTGCTGGTGCTCACCTTGTTGCCGATGCTGTGGTGCTGTAAGCGCTCTGAGATACCCACAGTCACACACACAGGGACAGATAGTGGATTTTGCATGTTCAGTATGTAGGGAGCTCTCTCTCTGTTTCTCTGCTTTGGCTCCGTCTCCCTCTCTCAGATAAGCTAATATCCTCCCACTGCTCCTGGGCATTACAGTCTCGAGCACTGAATCTCCCAAAGGAGCTCATCTGCTCTCCAATCCCTCACAGATACACCTCTCCAGAGACCGAGGGGTTGACTGGATGGGAACTGAGGGACAGGGAAGTAGGCGTGGTGCTACTACTCCTCATTTTGCCCACTGTGATATGCACTGATGGACTCAAGGAAACGGTCTGCAACACACAACCTGTCCTTCCTCTCTTTTGGGAATGACACCAGGTTTTTCCTCCGGCGAACAAATCCAGAGTCAGATATGTTAAAAGTTTAATTTAGCTTCACATCAACCTTCAGTGACCCTGCTGTGCTGCCTCAAGGGGGACTCGTGGTGGTGGTTGCTCTGTGACTTTTCTGATATTACTGTAGTGGACGGGGCTGTAGTCAGTGCTAATTAAACAGACTAAACAGCAGGATGTAACCGTACTGGGTTTTAATGGTGGAAGATAAAATTATTATAATCTTAGTATTCAGTTAAGTAATAAAAATCACCTAATAACCACATGAAAAAATGTCTTGTGTGCAATGTTTTCTCTTTTTCCAAATATAAATTTAATTACAAAATATTACATATTCAAAAATATTTATATTGTAACTAGGGGTGTCAAAATTAATGCTTTAACGTGGATTAATCCATCATCATGATTAATCTGATTAATAATTTTAACACAATTAATCCATCTGCAGCATAGAATGACTGTGAACATCTCTGGCAATGCATTTCGGGTAGTTTGTCCGAGTTTTGTTGCCGTCTTATATGCACCAAAAGGGAGTTAATACTGTGGTGACAAGCAGCAAAACCAACCAATAAAAATGGAAGATACTAAATAGCATGTAGGAAATTTGAGTACAAACAAATCAAGACAGAATAGTTACTGACACTCTGCAGGAAGAAGTTTTCTTTCCACCGAAGCACTTTCAGCTTAAAATACCACATTAACACGAAGCATACATCAGTACATACTGCTAGCACTTCGGCTAACACATCACCCAGCTTGCAACAAACCACCCTCGTGCAAAATGAAACACGATTAATATAGTTTAAAAAGTAATTATATTTAATCGTGATTAATCATAATTATCCACAGCAACCCTGTGATTAATCTGATTAAAAATTGTAATCGTTTGACAGCATTAATTGTAACATATACCTTGTTTTATTAGTTTACAGAAATACAAATATTATTAGTCGTACATGAGTGGTAGATATTTACAAGGGAAGTGTCATTACTGCACCCACTTTGAAAACACTACTTCATCTTAATTCATGTGGATGTGATGATGATTTTTTTTTGTCAACCCTGATGTTTTTTGACACAGAAATCTGGGTGATGGTCTATTGAGCCAAACACTGCAGTTAGATTAAAATACACTGAGCACAGAGGGTGCAAGATTCCTGGTTCCTGCTCACAGTGCATACATATTTTGGCATATAGACTTGTCATTAAGACTTTAATGTAACATACCTTCACATTTGTTTTTGCATCTGAACACTGCTTTAGATGCATGATCCTAATCTGATGTGACGCCATGGACATTGGCTACTTTTTGACATTACATTCTCAACATTAATTATATCACAATGACATCATGAATATCTCTGTCTAGCTTCTCCAAACAAACAATCCTTTAGGATGAAACAGCATTTAACAGCGATCACATCCTTTGCGAGCGATCCTCTTCCTGCTGCGCGCTCTTTTTTCCTGCTGTGCTTTCATTCAAACCCTGTCTGCCTAGGAGCTAGCTGCCAAGTATCAAAGTTGTCGACTGAAATGAACAAGGAAGCTTTTCCTCTTCTTCTTTTCAGCAGAGCAGAGTAAGCCAGCAGACCATGCGGTGATGGATTCAGACTTTGGAATAAGCAAGTCTGTGAGCACATTTTAGTTTTGATGGGAATTTGCGAATATTTAAACAAGTGAAAGGCAGCCCCCGTAGGTCCTCAGGATAGAGATGAATGTGAGTAATGTTGGCTCCGGTTTCTTCTCTGGCACATTTCTTTGTGCAACTTTCTCACACAACATCTGCAAGTGGAGGGAAATAATGAAACTGTTTTGACTGCAATGGAGGCAGCTCTCATTAATTACCGAAGCTGTCAAACGGTAGAAATGTCAGCAAATTGGGGAATTAACGTGGCTCCTAGGTAACAACAAAGTTTCCATCCGAGTTCAGACAAGCAGCAGAGGCAATAAAACTCTTGTTTTTCTTTGCAAGCTTTCAAAGAGCTGAGAGAGCTTCCACTCGGTGTCTCTCAGTGGATTGTCTATTATTAGCTGTGGATCAGCAGTATGGGTTTTCGGTGGGTGCTATCCAGAGAGCATCCGTCACCCTGACCCTGCTCCGTCTGACTCAACACCTTGGTCCAAGTCCAGTCCTGATGACTGGTTGGTATCGCTGCCAGATCTGAGTTCCTCCTTCACTCCTCCTTCTGTGTTTGTCTCCTGGTATGACTGTGATAACCAGGAAGTGTTTAGGCACAAATGTAACCCACGCCATGGTCTGCTGAGATTAAAACTGGGGCGTAAAATTACTTTTCCAACAATATCCAACAATCAGCTGCCTATTCTGTGAAGGAAGTTGTATTTTTTTACCATATTTCCTCCCAGAATTGATCCCACAAACAACTTGACGGTGTTTTCTGAGTCAGAAAAGCAGCATATTCTCAAAACTAGTCCCTGATAAACAAAACAATAGATTTATTACTAGAAAATCAAGACTGCCACAGATTTCCTGTGGCTTTTTCTCTGATGGACACATCTATTGTCTTCATTTAATGCAGTAAATCCCTCCCATCTGCTTGTCTGAGAAGATTAAGAAACAAACGCTACAAGTTATTTGCAAACTCCATCTGACATGAGTCTGGCGTCATTAGGAAGTGTTTTCTTTCCCTTAAGACCTGTTGAGAATTCAGACAGATAACTATTCATAGCTGATGGGTCGTTTGGCACGCAATATCCATTAGTGGATAGAATATGATTCATTATATGATTCATTATATGATGGTCAGTCTCTGTGGGGATCTGGACAATAATTATTTTTATATCAAAACAAAACAAAACATGTGATTACCACACTGTTATCTTGAAAGCCATTTGCGGATAAATGTATTTTTCTAATATATAGTCTGAACCAAAATATATAGAAGGACTTATTACAAGATAATAATTTTACCACATTAGTCACTTGGATAAAACATATGCTACTTAACTCTGTAAGCATCCATGAACTGGTGGTACTATTAAACACTCACATGAATATGAACATGTAAAATATTTATGAATAGTTTAACATTTTAATACAACAACCTAAACGTGATGTTAAGTGGACACTATCGATGAGACTGTCAATAGTTTTACGAGTATTTATTCACAGACATGGAAATTTGTGGCAGTTGTCGTTATGCAGATTTATCCTTATTGGTGAGATTGATGGATTAAAGACTTAATGACTTTTTAAATCAGGAGCCTCACTCACGCTGAAAACTCAAAAAGTTCAAACCTCAAGTCTCAGTTGTATTTGAACACTAAGGCTGTATTCAGACCAGAAAAGTCCTTTGGTCCACTTGTTTGGTCCGGACCAAAAGCGGACTTTATTTTTTTCGTTTGGTGTGGTTCCTATTCAGATTGCACTTTTTGCAAGTGGACTATATTCTGTAAACACATCCATGTGTGTGACGATCGGTGCTCTCATTGGACAGCACTGACAAAGGGCGGCACACAGATAACACCCGGAAATGGAGGTAAACATGGAATTGTTCGGGCGACCGCTCGAACACTCTCTCCTTCATTTTCTCATTAAAAATGCTGAAAACAACCGCATTTTTGTGTGTCTTTTCAAGTAGTTAGATTATGTGTGCATCTGTCCAAATATCCAAGAGGCACAGTGTCTCCTCGTTGCTCCAAGTCTGTCCACGGCTCATTGTTTGTAGCATGTAGCATTAGCATTAGCAGCAGCAATGAAGGTATATTTTTTCCCACAATGCTTGGCTACGGTGGCTTGTTAGGCCCAAAAGACGCATGTATCCTGTCGTTAGTTCGGATGGACCTTGGTTTGTATTCAGACTTGCACAAGAGAACCAGGATCCGCACCAGAGCTCGTTTGGAAGCGGACCGAGACCACCTCAAAAA
>OOFC01018340.1:0-22738 GCA_900323345.1 Pseudochromis fuscus
GACCTTACCTGGCAAGCGTTTGTGGTTTTCGCTCACACACAAATATTTTTGGGTTGTTTTAACCTAGAAGTGGGTCGATATTGAACTAACGATCCTGTGGATTAATTTAATCAAGTAAAATGGGCTTTTTTTAACCCAATATTTCATTGTTTTTATCCAGTATTTTATCCACCAGACAAAGACAACCTATCTTACTGGGTTAAATTAACCCAGTATGTAGTTATGCCAGTATTGACCCAGTTCTGGGTTAAAACAACCCAATATTTTTAGTGTATAGCTTGCATAGGACTGTGTGCCAGACTTTTATTTGAAACGATTACACCCAGGTGGTTTGGAGTTGCTGTTGTCAACTCTTTGATGAGCTCTTTAATTATCTTAACATTTAGCATCCTGCTCAATCAATCTTAAACCCGGGAAAATAAAACACTTTATTTTTTATTTTTTTTTAGGTTGAGGGCGCTCACACATGCAAGGAATTTGACTCTGGTCTAACAAGCATTACATGTGTGTATATATACGCAATATCAAAGCAAACACACAAAACAATAACTATCCAAATTTAAAACTACAAGACAATCAAAACAAACTGAATAATGTTAAGAGGGTTTTTGTTTTTATTTGGCAGTGTTTTCCTGATTGCTCATTAAACCTGCTGCTGGCCACTGGTCCCAGCTTGTGTTGCGTCCCTTTGTCAGACGTGCCAGATGGCAGTTAAAAAAAAAAGTTCGGACAAACCCATGAGGATGATGTGAAGGTGCCGTCACACGGAGGCAGAGGAGCAGGTGGGAGAGCTCACATCACTCAGGTGGCAGTGCTCACTGAACACGAGTCACACTGAAGGAAATGATGCCTGGAGAAAAATCCAGGTGATGAAAATGTAAACAAAGATACGACAGGTCTGTGTGATTACAGGATGTTCTAGAGGAGAAAGAAAATAGTTGAGAACCAACCAACCCTGTGATGTGCAGTAGAAAGAATGTATGAAATATTTGTTACATGAACAAAGCAAGGAGAGTGATGAGTGACATTATTCTTTTTTTTAAAAACACTAAACTTCACACCCACTTCTAAGATCAATGAGGGGCCACGATGTTGCATCTCAATGAGTTTGCTACTCATTTTTTAATTGTTTGGATTTGTTCATATGTAGTAGTGTGTATATATTTATATTAACCATCATCCATTGTAAAACCTGCATGTGCAGTACAGTTTAGTTCTCAAATAAAACTGGAATCATTGCAGGTGTTGTTTTTTCTATTTAAATTGTCTTTTACTCTGATTAGTCACTGTGACTGGAGGATATAGAGCAAGAGGATCACCTGACGTGATGTCGGGCCAGGCTGGGCCAGGAACACACACACGGATGTGAACTGGGTCGCAGAAATGGATTCCTGGCCCTGTTTGCTGTAGGCAGCATGTGACTAAGATTACACTGTAGTACTGGGTCATGCTGTGGCTTTCCACTGTAAAGGTGTGTGTGTGGTAAACTGTAACATTGTGTGGCTCTGAATAGGAAACCCTGAAATAACTTTTGGATCTGTTTTTATTTACTGTTTTCTAAATGTTGGTTTGTGCGATGAAAGAAATCGAGTAGGGATCAAACGGCCAAAGTTGTTTCACAGATTGAACATTGTATCCAGCTGTAGCAACCTGTTCATCAAAGAATCATTTATTCCCCTCGGCTCCAGTGGAGCCACATTTTGGAGCCGTTTCCCTGTGTCATGTTTTGAAATTACAGTGTACCTTAATGAGCCGTCCCTCCCAGAGGAATGTCTCTGCACGGCTGCTGGTGATGACTGTTTTTAGAAATTAGACAAAACTATAATTTACTGCGTCACATCTGGCCTTGTGTAGAGCATTCAGTAGATTTTCTTTGTGTTTTAAATTTTTTTTCAGTGTTGTGGGAGTGTAGTTGGAAGAGACCACTGCAGCGAGTTCGTGATCCACTGGTGATCACAACTGATGCAGATGTTTGTGGATAAAGGCTCATTCTTCTCTAATTTGAATGGACGCTCCTTAAGTTGTTCCTATAGATTACAGAGACCCAAGGTTAATTGCGAGCGTGTCATTGTGTGTGACTTAAACGACTATTGTGTACGTTGAAACCTGAGCCACATCCTTTGGTTTCTGCTGTTGAGATCTTCACAGGTCCAGACTGGTCTCTGTACATACTTTAATTTTCCACAGCTAGACCTGAACACCATGGACTCGGCACAGGGTCGGGTATCGGATGCTCAGTGAAGGCTTGAAATGTGTTGATCTGTATTATGTAAAAGTACCCAAAGGAATCCTGCAGATACAACTGGGCAATAATTCAGAGAAATATTGTTTACCAACTGTGTGTTGAGCATATTGTTATGTAATCTTTCAGATATCTGTTTCCAGTTAAATGTTCCAACTAGAGTTGAAACAATTAGTCAGTGCATTGATTTGTTTAAAAAATAATTGCCACTTGCTAACGATCTTGATAATAGCTTGAAATATGAAACATTATCTTTAGTTTTTCTGCTGTTCTGTCACATTTAATAGTAAAAAATAACCTTAAGTTTGTTGTTTACCTTTTTTTTGAGTAATCATTTTATCAGGGAAACGATACAAAAGAGTTAATAATAAAGATAATCAATAGTTGTAGCCCTAGTTCCAAGCAAAGCGCTGTTACAAGTTCACTTTAATAAATGTCAGGATGAAAAAATGGATTCAGCCACGGCCCAGATTTGGTGCCTCACTTACAGACTGCTAAATGATGTGACATTTCCTCAGGCCAGTCGGTACAGTTTCGAAAAGACTGGAACAAAGCAATGACCCACATCATATGTAAGTTTCATAAAAATTTAATCAGCAGCACGGCAGATGATGAATGGACTGATAGCAGCATGCTAAAGAGGATTACTTATTGACTCGTGCTACTGGAAGTGGCTCATGTGAGATCCACCTACCTGCCTTTATAAGCAAGCTCATTTTTCCAGCACTGGAAACAACCTGTCCATACTTGCATTATAAGTTAAAGAGTCAGGAAAAAAAAGATTGTTAGTGTTGGTAGCATTTCTTGAAAGACAGTTTTTAACTACCAGGATGTTCACTAATCATCCACATACATTGAGCCTCCGTTCAGTACTTTCCTGTCACGTTAAAGACTAATGGTGCTGTTCATGTAGAGCAGTGTGACCTTGCTGCGTGTTGAAAACCTTGTTGTAGGAACCATTCATTGATTGCTCCCTCTGCGGGCCGTGGTGTCGGGTCCTGTCTACGAGGAGCCTCACCCACTGATGGTTTTATCTCCCCTCAGGTGAGCAGCTCCTTATGTCTTGGAGCTGTGATTTGTTTTGTCTGCGTCGTGCCCTGTTACGCTATCAGGCGTCACGTGAAGAACAAAACTGCCTCTGCGACATGTGCGTGCAGAAAATGAAGAAGTATTCATAACTAAGTAACTTTGCAACTATTTTGTACTTCCTTAAAGCCCCTAAGTCTTTAGTGGTAGCTCCTTTAAATATAAAGATTTGTGGTTGACTTGGTCTTTGATGATATCTTAAGGTTTTGGACTATGGTTAAAAAAAAAAAGACATTTATTTTTTAAATCTGAAACATAATGAGTTGGTAATAAATGTTTAATATAATGGCTCATATTTAACCTGAATTCTCCACATGCAAATTTCTACCAATTCATCAAGTAATTGATGAGTGAGTTAATCAATGGGAGCTTTTTGCTGCTATGCTCTGATTATATGATAGTACACTAAATATCTTCAAGTTTTTAATATTTTCTGACCTTTTACAAACAAATTGATGAATCTTGCAATAAAAAAATGTTTATCGATAATTTAAATACTTGTTAGTTGCACCTCTAGCAGTAAGTATGAGAAAACTAACAATCCCTCATTGCATACTGCAGTATCTTAGTTCTGTCGTACTACAGGCTGTTGAACATCACTGAACCACTAAACCATAACCTAGTTTAACACATTTTTTAAAGTGTGTCAGGACGCAGCCAGGCTTACATTTCTTCTCTATGATGACCCACTTTCATTATTACCAAGTAACTTTGTTGATTGTAGGAAACAGTTGTTACATCTCAGGTGAGGGGCCCGTCATTATGAAACTGTGCTGAGGAGCTGAGTAAAGACCATGTCTCTACAGTTACTGTACAAGCAAGAAAAGCAGGCGGCAAGCAGCAGGAGTCTGGCTGAAAGGATTTCATCACCGTCAATCCACAGTGGATACCTTTAGTTTACATTGCTGCTGGGTGTGATGGGAAACATGCCAGAGTCTGTGGGAGGTGGGATGACCTATAAGAGAAGTGTACAGTACAGGCTCACTTTGTCTGAGAACAAATGTGAGAAACTACGCCCATTCATGTGCCGCTGATAGCATGCTGCGTGGGTGTAGGTGTTAGGAGCGGGATGGAAACGCAGTTAAAGGCTGAACATCTCCCTTCTCCTGATCTAAATGTAACTGTCTCTCCTGCTGCTTTGGTTTCTTTAACTGAGAAATGTGTTTGTACAGCTCAGCATGGGAGTCCACATGCTGGTTAACAGCAAAGCACTAAAGAATGAAGGATTATTTTGGCTGAAGACCAAACACATTATTAAAAAAACTGCACTGTACAAGTTGGGTTTTATTTAGATGTCTGGTAGTGGGACTCATCAGTCAATGTAAAATCTCATTTGCATGTTTTATGTCATTACGTAATCGCTGTTGGCTCTTTTTAATTCCATTAATGCTTCCTTGAAGTAAAATTTAATTCCTGTGTCTCAGCAAAACAACTACAAACCAAGAATGAAAGGGCTAGCCAGTCAAAAATTACTATTTGAAATTACTGTAGTATGAATTATATACGTGTGTTTACATTTGTAGTTGGATGTCTTGAAAAGATGCTGCAGTTCAAGCTGTTACCATGCAGCTGTGAAAGCAAAACACATGTTAAAGTTACTTAGAGGAATAGTAAAGCGAACATACATACATGCATAGGTTGATATTGAGATCCCTTAAAGATTTTAGGCCTATCTGAACATTTCTGGAAAAGTTGTTAGTTGTGTTTGTGTGGCAGTCCGAACACTGCCAGGATACACATACTGAGCCCACATGATGTCAGAGTAGATCAACCAATCAGAAAAACCCCCACACTTTGCTGATTGGTTGAAATACTCTGACATCACATGGGCTCATTTAATATGGCAGCCTTCATGATGGAGGAACCCTGATTTTTGGAAATTAATATCTTACTTGTATGAGCTCTTTACTTTCAAACACTCCTGTGAATTGTTAGTTTATGTCAAAATCTATCATCAGACTGTATCTTGAATGTGGATTTTCTATTCCTTTAAAGATGCTACTGATTGTCCTACATCCAGAACAGCCGTTGGTTGTAGACGTGTTGTGTTCACTGGTTTTGTGAATCAGCGAGTAAACACGTGCTCTTTCTTGTAAGTTGTGTAAATGGCATCTTGCTAAGAGGTTTGTCTGCTTCTGTGTGACTGGTTAGTATTGATTGTTATCTCCGCTGACAGCTGCCACAATAAGCTGCTGTGACACGACATGTGAGCGGCTGTTTTACAGTGTGTGTGTGTGTGTGTGTGTGTGTTGGTTGAAAAGGTGGTTTTAGATCAGAAATAAATAGTTGCGGGTGAAGAATCACTTTCCAGCTGCAAGCTCCATCAGGTGATTTCATCACTTGCTTCCTCTTTTGTGTTTGACAGTGTGTTGAGGTGTCAAAAGCTTTTCTCTAAAAGTCCCAGTAAAGAAAAACCCCATGACTGCAGCACTGATGTGAGTCTGAATAAATAATGATTAATCAATTATCCACATAGTCATTAGTTGCAGCCATAGTGAAAACTGAACTGCAACTAATTCCAATGCAAGCTCACAGTGTGATGAACTATAGTTGTACATTATCCTCATACTGAAAGTTGAATTTCACAAAGAACCTTCGGATGTGAGGACAGAGTTATAAAGTTACCATGTGGATTAAGTAGCAGGGTATAATGTATTCTTCTGTGTCCTTTGTTAACTACTCATTTCAAAATTTTAAAAGGACTCCA
The DNA here is from genome assembly GCA_900323345.1 of Pseudochromis fuscus. Taxonomy (NCBI): domain Eukaryota; kingdom Metazoa; phylum Chordata; class Actinopteri; family Pseudochromidae; genus Pseudochromis; species Pseudochromis fuscus. The sequence continues at coordinate 6,036 of OOFC01018340.1, forward strand.
AGGTTAATCGTCATTCTTTGTTGCTGCTGTCAGACTTTAACCTTCAAGAAAAATCAACAGCAATTGTGATAATTATTCATTAAGTGTATCTGTTGGTTCCTGCTTTTAAAAAGTGTCTTAAAGCTTTTCTCTCCTTTTTGGTGTAAACTGAATTGCTCTTTGAGGGCGTCACCTTGAGCTCACAGAGATTGTGGAGACCTCATGACATTTTATAAACCGACATTTAATAAAACAAAATACTTTACAGTCAAAATAGGCACCGGGTGCAGCACTGGGTGAAAGATCGCTCCTTAAAACTCATCTCTTACTGGTTTGGAGTTGTCGGTTGATTTACCCAGTCCCAACAACAGGAGCCATTGGTGTGTAATTGGTGCAGCTCCGTGTGATCAGTTGTCTGGTTGGGTTGACTCTATTGAAATATTTACAAGCAAATGTGTGGGTCTGACACCTGGACTGAAACTGCTGCTGTTGCTGAGGCTCTTATCTCCGTTCACCTCTGCTCCACTCACAGGAAGCAGTGGACCAACGTAAACATGACCTTGCAGCCACTTTAGTTTCCCCCTCACTCACCCCTCATGGTGAAACCTGAACTCCTCACGTGTACCCTGCCATTCATGTGAGCTGTCACCTGCCGCCTGCACCCTCTCACGGCGACATGCATGTGAACATATTTCAGTTTCTTTACGTTGATGTGAATCAGATTGTTCACATAGTTTCACAGCAGATGGATCAGTGTGTATCTGCTTGTTAAACCTGGGAGGAGGACCACTGCCAGAGCTTTCAGTGTTGAATAACACAGCAGTTATATGACTGTATGTGTATTTCCTTGTGAAACTTGTGACAGTTACAAAACATGTGCATCACACATTACAAGCATGAACTTGATAAACAGTATTTGATGAAGGGCAGGGCAGTTCAGTTAGGATCTGTTTTTAGTTTGATGTTTTGATTGACAGTAATATTATTAATGGAAAACCAAAATGTTTATTAGTTTGGTGACATTGATAAATTAGTGTGTATGTCCATACATGCTCAAGTATACACACACAGGATTGTACTTGATTCAGTACGAACTGCAGAAATTGTACAATGAGGTTTTGTTTTTGTCTGTCTGTAACACACATGGTCCTTTAAAGCCTCTCATAGGTTGAAATAATACACTGTAAAGAAACAAACATTTTAGTACTTTTTCCACAAAGAGTGTGGAAGCATGTTTGATGACTATAGTTAGAAAAAGACAGGGAAGAAAACAATATTAAATGCATAAGAATGAACTGATCCTTATGGCAGCACATGGAAAAAGTAAAATTTGTCTTTTTTATGAATTAATGAGAAAATTATCTTGTAATTACGAGAAATGCTGCAGAGTCCTGAGGTACCTGCGCAAAGTCGACAAACTAATAACAGCAACACTACTTAAAGACAAGAGCATCTCCCAATGTCTGAAATCCAAACACAAATAAAACTGGATTAGATTTTAGCTGCTTGATTCCTTCAAAGGTCTATGAGAATTTTTCACTGAGGTGTTTAACATTTACAAATTTGAATCTGAATACCTGTAATTCTTCTCACCTCACTCACTGGTTTGTGGACTGAATCCAGGAGATCAGCCTTTGAACATCGCTGTGTGGGTTTTTGGAGCCAGAAGTGACCATATTTGGATATGAGCAGGAGTGAGGAGGTGGATCTGACCCTTGACCCCGAGATCAAGGCCCAATGTGTTTCAGAATCGACCTCAGCGCTGGTCTGATTTAAAAAACTGTTTTCTTGCAAGTTACTGATATACTCATCTCCAGTGTAGGGAATATAACTTTTTTTTTTTTTTTTTAACACCAAACCTGCAGTAATTGCTGCTGATCGTGATGATTTACACTCTCTCACATCATTTTTAAAGTGAACATCAATTTTTGATATTGGAGTTAATCAAGGATGTAAGAGGAATTATTCAGAAATAGAAAATAATTATTAGGAGCAGCTTTGGTATCAAGGTTGTGTTGTGTATATAATCAAATTCAAGCAGAGGTTGATGGCTGAATGTTGTATTTACAGTGGACCGCTTCAACACTTTTTTGTTAACGTCTGATTAAAACGGTCCCAAATATTTAGGTTTTCATGACCCCCGGTATTTACTCCTTGAGGACACGAGGGTCTGAGACTCTGTACTGAAGCCAGCGGTCTAGACTAACATCTGGAGAGGATGAGGCTGATGCAAACACACACACACACATATATGCACACAAATGTAGTGCTAGAGATGAGATGCAACCACCAACACAAACATCTGGTGTATCCTCCTCCGGTGAAATCCCACACAGCACGGCACAAGCCTGCACAAGATCCACAGATCAGGTTACCATGGTTATAGATCCGGGCGGTATCTGTCCACCAGCCTGTGTATTCTGGGATGAGTTAAAATTACCGTACCAGTTTCTTTGTTCCTCCTCGCTTCACTTGCTTCCTATTTTTCCCCTTTCTCTGATACTCTCTCACACAAGCAAACACACACACACACTCCCTGGTTTTATCCTTTTATATCTCGTCTTTTACATAACGTGAAAAGTTATCTGATGTTTATGAGCCGGCAGATTTCCCTTCTGTTACGTAATCACATAAAATCGGTTTCAGTTCGCTCTCCTCTCGCTCCAGTTCCCCGTGTCTCTCTCGGTTTGTCTTGGTCGTCTGATGTTTTGCTGTGTGTGTGTGGACGGATTCCCAGTCAACACCAGCAGACTGAAAACACAGGGATGAGTCGAGCTGAGTGCTTTTGTCTCTTGGGCGACAGCGGAGCCGGGCCTCCTGAGGATTTCATGCTACAGTAGCATGGCTCTTCTGGTGTTAGCACATGCCTCATCAGACCATAAGTCACCCAGAGGCTGCTGGGATACTTGCTGTCGGACTCCACATCTCACAGCTGACTCACTACAATGAGAGAGCCACAGAGCAGCGCTGAGGTCAATGATGTGCTCTGTTTTCATGTGCTGTGGTCAGAAAAAGGAGTTGATGGATGAAAGACTGGCTTATCCTCATGTGTGGTTATTAAGGGATGATGGTTTGCTATGACGTGGGTCCTATTTTTGTAATTCTGCCCATTATTTCTATTAAATATGATAAATGTCGGGAACAAAATCTGTAAAAAGATGAGGCAAGAAATTTCTGCTTTGAGGCTGTATTTTAACTTCCAGGTTGTAAATAAGCACACAGTTTAAACTATAGACTGTACATAGACTGGACGAAGCAAAAGCCTTGATCCCAACCAAATTTAGGAATCTTGAGGTTTTTGAGGTCCCTGAGGTAAGGAGAGAGAGAGAGGAAATAAACGTTGCAAGGGCTGCTTAAGAGCGACATGAGATGTCCTCACCAACACAAATAGGATTTTGGGCATGCGTGTTTCCTAGAGGTAGTACTGGAGACGTGTGGCAGTCTTGCAGCAGGTGCATGGGTGCTGGACTTGCTCCGTGCATTTGATTTACTTGGTACATTGCGAGTACATCCGCTGTACTCCACACGCACAGGAAAGTTGCTCCTGCTGTGCATCCTCCTCAGCTTGACTTGTGTCCTTGCCAAAACGTGGGATTTCGTAGAGTTTGCTGATGATCAACATCCTCCCTACGTGCCTAAAGGGTGGTGTACGGGCTCAAGATTTCACAAGACGCATCTGTGGGGTCTGTCAGTTTGTTGGCTGTTGGACGTTGGTTTGTAGATTCACATTTTGAAGCCAGGAGTTTGGTATTTGAAAGTTATCATGTTGGTTTTTTGGAGCCAGAAGTGACCATATTTGGATATGAAGAGAGGAGTGAGGAGGCGGGTCTGTACCTTGAACCTGAGGACACTGTCCAATGTGGATGAGACAGTCAGACTTACCACGCCCCCTAAACCTTCCTGTTTTTGAAGTTTAATGTCTGCTTACTGATGACACGATTTTCAGATGATTGAAAAGGATGATTCCTGAATTACCGTATTTTCCGGACTATAAGCCGCTACTTTTTTCCGACGCTTTGAACTTAAACACCGGTGTTTCTCATGTATTGGCGGCACGAAGCTCGTTAGCTTTTTACAAGCTAGCAAGCTCCGTGCTGCCGATACGTTTAGCGTCGTTACATCAGACCCGGTCAGAGTGGACCACATGAAACTGTTTGAATAAATTCAATAGCGGCTTATAGACAGGTGCGCTCAATAGTCAGGAAAATATGGTAAAGTCAATCTGAGTTTTTTTTGAGCCAGCATCTACTGGCCATCGGGAGTATTGCACTTTTTCTGCATTGGGCTCACCTTTGAGACGTGGTTGCTTCGTCCATTTCTATGTACAGTGTACTGTTTTAAACACAGCACCTTGTTACTCCACATTATTTAATTCTATAGTGGTTCTTCCAAACAGTTTACTTGACATTTAACAAGCCTGACAGCTGTTTCCATGCAGGACCTGGAGAATAGCGGCTGACCTGAAAGGCCGACACTGTCAGGATAGATCGTAGCGATCGGTGTGATGGTTTCCTCTATCATCACCGCTCTGCACAGATGCAGTCTCAAGTAGCATTACTCATGCAGGCCAGTGTGCTAAGTGTTATCAGGGACAAGGGAGTAAAATATGAGTCAGCCAGCTTTAGACCATTTAAATTGACATTTAATTTGTTGTGTTTAAACAGGTGTGCGAGGAGAGAAAAGTGACCTTCAGGTTTTAAAACTCTAATACCATCTGACTGTTCATGCTTTTTCTGAATGGATTTCTTTTTAAGCAATAGCGCCACATTTCTAGATATTATCTGGTGAGTTACTATTTCCTATAAGTCACTGAATATATATATATACTCTGGGTGTAATGAGGCTTAATTTTTTATATAAAGGTGTGAGACTCTTAACCAGAATCACATGTCTGTTGTTTGTGTATGAGCTGCAAATACAGGAATAGGAACACAACTTTATGTTACTCATGTGTTCATGAAGTTCAGCTAAAGAAATGAGATTCTATCAAGTTGCTTTAACATCCTGAACTACCACTGGACTCCAGTTTTACCTGTGGTTAGCTTCCCTCCTGCTGCCTTCCTAAAGCCATATTTCACCTGATAATCTGAATTATAATCAGCACATCAGTCACACTAATAACTTCTGCTTGTGATTAAATGCTATCTGTCAAATTAACTTATGTCTCACCTCCCTCCTCCTTATCCTTGACCCCTCCTCCTCCTGTGCCTCCTCCTCCTCCCCCCTCTCTTCTTCTCTTTCCCCTCGTCCTCTCTTCTTCTACTACCTCCTCCTCCTCCTCCTTCTCTCCTGCTCCTTCCACACAGATGCTCCCAGCCGCCCAGCTTGACAGGAGTGATGGGATGTGTCAACTAGGTATTACACCTATCCCAACATCTTACACTGCAAGCAGGGATACTGGCTGGGTGGGCGGGGATATTTTTGGGAGGGCAAAGGGATCTAAAATATGACATAGAAGAAGGGTGGTGACACACTACAAGGAGGCATTTGTTGACATTTGATAAGACATTTCCAGAAAATATTTTCGGGTGGGGCACGGACAGAAGAGAGCTAAGAAAGCAATGAGTGGAGGGTGGAGGATGAACAACATCAGTGTTTTCAAGCCCAAGGCTGTCAGGACGCCTGGATGACTCTGTCTGCTTTCCTTCAAAAAAAATATGGTTAAAATTGCTTCCTTTTCCTTTCTTGCATTATAATATCCAGACCTATATTTGTGGTCTGCCTGACACTACACCACACTATAAAGGCTGGCTTGGTTTAAGCCAGAACTGACCCAGCAAGATGGACAGTTTTTAACCAACATTATGTCATTTTTACCCAATAAATGTTCAAATTTTGTTGTTATTGCTCAAAATTTTATTATTTTCCCCAGAATTTTGTCATTTTTACCTCATGTTTTGTCATTTTTGCAGAATGTTTGGTTGTTTTACCCCACAATTTTGTCGTTTTCACCCAACAATAGGTCATTTTTCCCCACAGTGTTGTCGTTTTCCCCATAAGTTTATCATTTTTTTTCCCAACATTTGATTGTTTTTACTCAACTTTGTGTCATTTTCACCCAACACCCAACATTTATTGTTCTTGCACCCATGTTGCAGGTCCAAATTGTAGTTCATCCAATATTTGCTCCTTTGTGGGTTAAAACAACCCAGCATAGAGTTGTAGTAACAAAGTCAACATCTGGACTACAGACTAAGCTGCCAACTTTCATGCAGCTTGTTAAAGGCCTAATAAAACAAGTCATCCTCATGCATGTCTTGGGGTTTTTGTATTTCTGTAGGAGAGTAGACTGTACACCCAGGATATTGCACAGGAAACAGTTTTTCATATACAAAAAAGGACAAAGTGTCAGTATGAAAAGAATTACACTCTAGAGGATGATTTGATGCGTGGGAATAAGAAAAAACAAACGTTGATATTACCTGTAGTTAAATGGGTGTACCACTGTAATACAAGAAGGATGTTTTTATCAGTACAGAGATGGTTTGGTAACTTGTCACTGACACGACCTTTTAAATAATACAGCAGCTTTGTATCTGCGTCCAGTGGAACAAAGGAAACAGGATCTTTTTTTGGCTTCTTCTCTCATCTATTTATTCGGTGGGTTAAGTCAACAATAAAGGTGGTACTGCAGTGATCCAGGTATCTGTTGTGTTGCAACACCCAGTTGACCCTGGTGATCTAATATCGATGAGCAGCATTCCTGTACGATGCGGTTTCACTCAGTGGACTCGCTGTTAAACCACCAGAGCTCTGTAACTTTAAAACAGTGCAGACATCCTCCCAGTTTTGTTAATTCAACAAAAACATTAAATCTGTGCGTCTGAAACCATCAGAGAAGGATTTTGAGGAACATTTACAGATGTGTTTGCCAGGTAGATCGTAGCTTAGATGCTGAGACCTGGGCAACATTTCAGCATTTATTTTCACCACATGAAGAAAGATTGTGATGAATCAGATAAAGCTCACTGAGTGTTTGCCAGGGTCGGTAAAAATCAAAGGAGCACGGCCCAGATGTTCACACCACAACTTGATGACATTCTTCTCTTTCTGCCTCCTGCACCTTGTTTTTGTTCATTTCTCTGCTCTGATTATTCTTTTCTTTCTCTCTATCAAACATAATCTCTCTTCTCTCTTTGCCTTCTCCTCTTGTGTGGATCAGACTGGGACCTGTTGGACAACATGGATCATTCACTCAAGTGTTTCAGTTGTTTTTTTTCCAACCTAATTTATTAGTTCTTGTGTAATCTATATGTGGTAACACTTGGTGGAGGCTGCAACTAGTGAATACTTTTTCAATGTTAATTCATCTACAAGTTATTCTTGTGATTAATCCTCATATTGTTATTTTTGTCTCACTAATGGTCCAAAACAACAGTGAATTTGGTTTACTCTCAGCACTTACTCTGCTAGTTCATTCTTTGCAGTTTTACTGGAAATGGCTTATGTATTTTGTCAGTTATCAAACTAGTTGATGAACCGATCTCGAGAAGTGCTTTCATCTGTAACAACCAAGCAATCCTGCAGCAGCACAAAAATAACTGAAACCTTTTGATATAAACTCAATTAGAGAAACAAATGTTGGTATTTGCAGCCATGACCTCCATATGAATTCCTCTTTCCACCTGATAGATCAAAAGTATTTGACACTAACTTATTCTTGTTGTTCCTTTGACCAAAGAGACAAAATGTGAGACCTGAAATAAGTTTCTAATCAACAAGGCGTGAGACCTGGCTCTCTGTTATCAGACCTCCATAGTAGAGTTAGGATATTTTAACCCTTTAAATAAATCAAGATACTAATGTCTGTTTCTTTTTTTTTTTAATTTTCCCAACAGGTGAGGCCGTCCTGGACGATGTGATCGGACTGAAAGATACATCTGCAGCGTTCACACCGGAGCGAGACAGAGGAGGGACAGAGAGAGGAGAGGAGGACATCGAAGACACAAATATGGGCGTGGGGAAAAACACCACCTCGAAGTCAATGGACAGCAGCAGCGAGGGAGGAAAATATGAAGAGGAGGGCAAACATGGAGCAGACTTCTACCCTATCCCGGTACAAAGCTCTGTCATTTTGTAAACTAACTACTGAACCACACCTGACACTCAGGAGCACCTACAGCAAACTCACATCATGAACAAAAGACAGTAATTACTGCTTCTCCTCCCCCGGTCTCTCTTCCTTTTGTTGACTCTCACGGTCGTACTTGGCGTTGCTTTTTGCTTGGAATGTGATTGTTTGAGCGGACGTACGAACTTCATGGCTACTTAGAGCATTTTGCTGCTGCTGCGTCCATCTACTTCCTTTGTTTGTCCTCTTGGCGTAAAGCCACAGTTTTATGTAGGTCAACAGGGAAAATGATAACGGTACAAACCTATTAAAGACCCATTCATAAATCACACAATCACACTTCAATATAAATCAAATAATGTTATTTAACTCGTTTCATTCAGCCATAGTCTGTGGTTAAGTGCTATTTTGAGGTATTACGGGTGAATTGGAGCACAAGCATAACCACACCACAGTGAACACGGTGCTGTGCCCCACGGCAAAGCTCCTAAATTACATCTCCCAATTGTGGCTACAGCTGTTCGTGACCAAAAGAAAGAGACTGAGGATCGCAGAGCTCCACCTTTTCACACAGGGATGTGGAGAGGGAGCTCGGAGTAGAGCCGCTGCTCCTTCACGCTGAGAGGAGCTGCTTGGATTTGTTCAGGCGTTTCATAAAGATGCCACCTGGGCGTCTTTTTACCAACTGGTTGTAGACCGGGGCACAGGGGAGAGAAGATATTTTTCATCTGGCCTGGGAGGAGAGGCTGTAGGTCTGCAGGGGAGATGCCACTGTGTATTTGTTCTCCACTCCATGTATTTATAATACTCTGAAAGCTAAAGTTTTACATGCGAATAGTAAAATTATCTCAATGGATTATAAAGCAATTAAAGTGAGTTCATCCTGGCACAATGCAGCATTAAAATAGCAATTTACCTACTTTTGATACATTAAAGATGAGATATGGTGCTCATTTTCAGCTTTATATTTTGAGTCTTAGGCTCCTCTAGAGTTTTGCATTTTTTTTCCATGATCTTCAGAACAGCTTCAGGAAAATCTGAAGATTTCATACGTCACAAATCTCTCCTTCAGATCATTGTAGACAGCATTTAGCGCTAAAACATTGAAATGTATCATAGGTCCTCTTTAAGTAGATAATATTTTTATATTAACGTGTCACTGTGGTGTCATCGCCCAGCTCTGCAGCTCTGTGAAGCATTTTATTTTTCAGCTCATTGTTTTGTGTTTTCTGACTTGCAGGTTCTGGTTTCTCCTTCAAACACTGTCATTTTTAGGTGCAGGAGTTTTAATAAACCCACTGTGTGACACCTCACAAGCCAACAAACTTGAACTTACCTCATTTACCTGCTGCTCTCTGTTACAGACTTTAAGATTTCTTGTCAGAACAAACATAAAACGTCCATCACGAGACTTTTCTGGAGCCGTTCAGTAGATCCAAACAAAAAACTAAACTGTGATCCTGAAGTTTTCTCTGCATGCAGTTTGTCCCATCGTGGCGATATTTGTTCCAGGGCAGAACCTTTCTCTGCTCAGTGGTTCATCTGGAGGGTTTGGCATATAGACACAGCAGAGCATGTTTGCATGTGAAGAGGTTGTCCTCAGAAGGGATTTCAGGACTTTGTAGTTTTAAAACTGGACTTTAAAAATCACTTTGTAACCACAAAGTAAAGACAGGACTGGTGCTAGTTGATGGGTGAGCATGTTTACATACTTCAGTCAGTTTGCATGTTGTTGTTTGGGGCCTGGTAACATTTAAAAATATATCAAATTATAATGTGTTTTAAAGGTTGAAACGTCCTTTAACTTTGTCACAGTGCTCCTGATGGTCATGAACTTACATCGTGTAATCAGGACATGTGCAGGGAAAGTACACACCCACACTCACTCAGTGGAAGTAATTTGTTTGCATGGTGACCACTTTGCATACAGTAGGATGCACATGTTCGTTGTTAGGTTACCAAAGCAGAGTCATCACTTGTGTTTTAAATCAACCTCGCATTTCTGTTTTTATGACACAGCGTACCTCACAGGCGGGTACTTTGACACTCCTTCACCTTCCCTCTCTGTTAATGTGCCAAAAAATGTGTCAGATCTGTGAGCATCCCCCTCAGTCTGCTCTCCAGGAGCTCACATTTGTTTGCCACCCTATGTACTGCTTGGTGAAATGAAAAATGTAGACAAAAAAAATCTAAACTGTGTGTTCGTTTAGGTGGTGGTAAACGGAGTTGGCGGCGCCAGTGGAGACCAGGATACTGAAAACACGGAGCTGATGGCCATCTATACTAAAGATAATCAAGTGGCAGAAAAGGTAACTGGAGAGTAAAGATGTAGATGTGAAACAGGGCCCTCGTGTATTTTTCCAGTCATCCAAAGTTCATAAGCAGAAAAGCCTCTATTTAAGCAGACCGACACACAGTCACATGGTTCAAAAAGCTGAGTCATACAGCTCTACAGGCTCCTGCTTGTGGTGCTTCTGTAATTTTGTGAACCTCAGTCAGCATCACAGTTTCGGTGTCTTCCCATTTCTTCCCTCACCTTTCCCCTAGATCTTTAAAGTTGTTATCCAAGTGTGGTTTAATATTACGAAATGGAAAAAAAAAAAAACACACAGCTTGAAGAGTGACTGCTGTCCATTCACAGTGCAGCCTCAGTGGAGATATATTTAAAAAAAGTACATCTACAATCCTGTTTTGTAGATTTGATAAGCAAAAAGTCGTCCTGTTGTTTTGCCAGTTGAATGTTTTTCATGTGGAGCAGCAGCAGTAAATGCTCTGCTGTGAGGAGACTGAGCAGTAAACAGTGAGGCTGTTATCAGTGAGATTGAAATCACATACACTGTATTGTTTCCTGTGCGTGTTGTTTAGGTCGGCAATCAGAACCCAGTACGGGAATGGCTTTACTAATAAAAAGTACTTATGTCGGCAGCTAATGGCAACAAATGGCAGCTGCATTTGACTACTCTGGCAACCTTGTTTTTGTTTACTGTGTGTGTGTAGACTGTGTGGAAGCAACTCGGGCTATGAAATGACACCAATGTGCAATACTCCTGACGGCCACTAGAGGCTGGCTTCCACGAAACTCTGCCTACAGTTTACTTAATTTAAAAATATCCTCATTTTCAATCATGAAATGTTACTTTAGACAAGTTATTCTGATGTCGCTAGCTGAAGTTAGTTCTTCTAAGTGATCTGGTGCATGTGGAAAAAAAAAACATAATTACGTAGATATTATTCTTCAGAAAGAGGAAGATTTAGGAGCGTGGTTCACCAACATGGCGACGTTCAAATGCCAAACTCCAATGGGTGATGTCACGTTACCTTCGTCCATCCTTTGTACAGTCTGTGGTGGTAAATGAAGGGAAAAAAGAAAAGTGTATTGGCGATTGCAGAAAAAAATGCCAACCAGGTCAGATGTTACGATGCACAGTTAAAAAGCTTATTTTATTTTGTATTGACTACAAAGCAAGGTTAACTATAACCACACTTTGTCCAATAAGTGATAATCATGAAGATAAAAGCTAGCATTACTGGTCAATCATATTTTAAAATAAATTTCCATTCATATTTTCCCAAAAATAAATAAATAATATATTTTTTAAAAAGTCCTATCCTTTGGTATTTTTTGCATAGAGATATATATGTTAAAACACAAATGTACTTTTACTATTGGTCACAGTAAATCACAGTTTTTTATTTATTCTTTTGCTCTTTGAATAAAACAGTTGGAAAATTCAGTTTTATGTTTCACCGCGTTGTTTTGTTTTTTTTTGTCTTTGTGCTTTTAAAGTGATAAAACACACACTCATTCCTGCAACTGTGTGATGTGGACCAGGAAACACTGACTAATCAGTCTCCTGTGCTCTGTTCCCCTCGTCACTGTGACAGTGCATTTATTTTTTCTTGAGAGAGGGAAATTATGTGGGGGTTTTTGGTTTTGTTTTTCCCCCCCAGCATCTTTCTTTCTCTGACACTTTCTTTTTTATTAATCTCACATCCTTTCTGTTCATGAAGCTCAGCCTCACTGGTATGTGCTAAGACATGCTGTTCTTACATCAGTATTTGACACACTTTGTTGTCATCTGGCAAGTATTATCCTGCTCTATTGCAGAAATAAAATCTACCAAAATAAGATTTTCGCTGTGTAACACAAAGCAAAAGACTCACTACGGATGATCTGATTTATACGGACGTCTCTGATGCTGGTTTTTGTGTGTGTGTGTGTGTGTGTGTGTGTGTGTAGAGCTCGATGTCTGAGACACTGGACAGCACAGACAGTGTGGACGCCAGGAGGATGGATATGATCTACACCATTGAAGACACCCCCCCCTGGTATCTGTGTGTCTTCTTGGGCTTACAGGTAAATGTGCATGTGAATTTGTGTCCGTCCATAAACTAAGAAAAATACCAGCTACAAATTCTTGTATAACCAGGGTGTGTCATGTCTTTTGCTGCGGTTGTGTCATCTCAGTGCAGAATTTTTCATCCGACTGTGCCCACAGTTCATTATACAGCCAGACTCCAAACACCAAAATAAGATGGTGTTCACCTTTGTCATCATGCTGGTGGTTCAGCATGTTGACCACAGTGTGTTTTCATCCAGCACCAGACTTTTGTCCTCATTCATCTCCCTGTTTCAGGCCTTTTCTGTGAAGTCTATCACCTCAGTAAACACACACCTCAAAGACATAGATCCACGGTGTAGAAGGCCAGCAAGCTGATTGGCCTTCTGGAACCAGTCTGTTGGCAAAGATTCACAGAAGTTTTGTTTGAATGAGTTGACTGACAGCAGATGAAAACAAACTTAAAACTTATATGAGGACTGTAAATTCATTTAAATTGAACAGAAGTAGGATTTCATTGGTAAACTTGTGTAACATACTGTGCATCCAAAACACATTCAGGAAAGATTTGATTCATCTGTGATTTCTTAGTTCAGAGATGGTTTGTCACAGGTGAGCTCACCTCCCACAGACTCCTGAATCCCACCCTGTGTGGGTGGAGCCAGGTTTAAGTGGGAGGAAAGTTTCCACTTGTACTGATTGGCCGTCTGTGGACAAAGATTTTCAGTGGACACATAAATGTTATGTACATTATTTTACTGGTGAAGTTCATCTGCAGGTGATGGCTTACCATTTTCCATAGTGCATTTTCAAACTTGGTTGCAACTGGTTAATTTATTGAAGAGTTACAATATTTAAGCCAAGCAGCCATGATTGATTTTGCAGGCTTGTCCACCTTTGTCTCAAGTCTGGGGACAATTAGAGGAGGGAGTGATCAATAGTTGTTGCTTTGCAGAAATTCAGTTTACACTCAATGATTCATTTCAAACAAATGATTCCTTAGTCTGAAATGATTTCTGTTAATAATGAGTTTACAGCTGTGACCCAGAAGTGGCAGATAGATTGCTGCATGGTGCTGCTGTTGGATCACAATCTGTAATCTGATTGTGTTCCTTGGCCTGTGTTTTAACTTTATCAAATAGAAATTGAAAATTTGTTCTTGAGAGAGCTTGACCCCACTGGTAAAGTTATTTATTTTATTTATTTATTTTTTATTTTTTATTTTTTTACAGAATTGAATTAAAAACAGTTTTGTTATTTTAAATTGGCTTAAACTTGACAGTGTCTCTGCTACAGTTTTCTCCAACTTCAAAGGTTTAATGTGGTACTGAGATGTAACAAGTTGTACCTCTGGTGTTTTGTATCAAGTTTCTCTTTGGTCATTATCAATAACAAAGTCATGCAAACTAAGCTTAGGAAGACTTGCGTACTGACTCTGTGCTGTGTTGACTTCCCAGCACTACCTGACATGTTTCAGTGGAACCATCGCGGTGCCGTTCCTCCTCGCTGAGGCCATGTGCGTGGGGTTCGACCAGTGGGCCACCAGCCAGCTCATAGGGACCATCTTCTTCTGTGTGGGGATCACCACCCTGCTTCAGACCACACTGGGCTGCAGGTACGTTAGCACAAGGAAAAGCATCAAGTTCACACCAACACTAAACTGTGGGGTCATCCACTGCAGGTTGTACATTTGACTGTGCCCCTGCCTTTCACGTCTCCCTTGGTATTCCCCTTGCCTTCCACTTACTGTCTCCATACACTGAGGAGCACTTCAAGACGAGGGCCAATGTTAACATGAAGTTCCTCTTCTGCATCCTTCCTCTTAATGTCACTGTGGAGTGTGTTTAAGTGTGTGAGCAGGCCTTTAAGTAGGTGTTTACATTTTCTTTTGTGTCATGAAGTCCTCACAGCTTCAAATTACTCTGTTGAAAATATCTCAGATTATTTTTTAAATTCTACATCAGGATTTGTGTGAATGATACTTGAAGTGTCTGTGAATTTATTTAGTCTAAGAGTAGAAAGTGATCTGTTGATGGACCAGAGGCTGAATAGAGTCGAACCACACGTGGCTTGAGCTCTGTGTGGTTCAACTATTGCATCACTTCTGGCCAGGCAATGTGAATACAGCTGCAGCTATAATCGATTAAACACACATGCGCAGGCCTTTGTCTGTTGCTTATTAACCACGAGAGGGAAGCCCTGCCTTTGGTCATACCGGCTTATACGTCAGGAATAACTCATTCCCACATTTATTACATACCGGTAATCCAAGGAATCTTTTTTTCCTTAAATCACAGTTTTTCACCTTGTTTCACCCTACTCCTGTATTTCCATCCACCTTCCTCCTCATGTCCCCTCTCTCTATCCTCACACTGCTATGAAGTGTTCAGTCTTCTGCTCACGTATTGATCTGGTACCCGGTCGCCTGCACTTCACCACCTTTAACTTTCAGCCGTTCTTTGCTCGTACATGTCGGTAAAGCTGCTCATGTGAAACCTGACGTACGTTATGGTGAGTCACCTGATTCCACTCTGATGGATACATCCCTCCTATCATTTGCCAATCAAATAACAACAGACACGAGACGTTACCTGTTGCCATGGATATAATCCCATCCCATTGGCTCTGTGTTTTAATGAAAGCCGTGTCCTGTTGGTGTGAGGTGAGGTTTTGCTTTCATTAAACCACACAAGTACACTGACTCGTTTCTCTCTCTCTCTCTTTTTTTTTAATAAGCCTAATCTTTCCATCTTGTCGTTGCGTATTCTGTGTTTCATTATTGTTCCTGGTGGCCGGGTGACCTCATTCAGACAAAACGCAGACACACACACAGACACTCGCTGTTTTTCACACCAGCTCGGTGGCCGTGACTTCTGCCTTGATGAAAATGTGCAAACACTGTCCTTTCTGCTTCCGTTTTTTCTTCCACAAACATTCATTAGGAAGGCCATAGACTTTTTATTATTATTATTATTATTATTATTATTATTATTACTGAAAGACACTTGGTGGCTTAGAAAAGTGAAAACCTCGTGGAAAAAAGCTGCTAATTATAATATAACAGACGTAAGGCTGTAGTCTAAACTAAAAGCATTTAGTCTAAACCAACTGGCCGGTACATCAGGCAGAGCATTTTAATTCTGATGGATTTTACTTATTCATGATATGTGTTTGTTCTCCGTTTGATATCACAGCTCGGATTTGTTTTTCCACTTCCAACAAATAATGACACATGGTAAAACCAAAGGGTAACTTTAGTTTCATCTCAGTTATTTAACCAAGTCTTGTTCTAATATATTCAGATTAGTTATCATTCTGCTTTTTACAAGCTCAGCAAACAGCCTTATCTGTACCGGTAGTTCTGTTATCGTCTCTGGTGCTTCTGTCTCCTGATTAGACAAACGGACGGTCTCTGTGGTTTTTGTTAATTAGCTTATTTTACTCATAGGTTAGTAGGCCATGTGATAGGTCAGGCTGATATTTAGAGGGCGCCCTCTGTTGGACCACAAAGCAAACCACTTCATGTTCTGTGAGTGTTACAGTCCAGATGTTTCATTTATTTACTCCTCCTGGTCGCCTCCCATTGGAGGTTTACTGGCACGGCCAATGGGGCGGAGACCCAGAGGTCGGCCCAGGACCTGAAGGATTTTTTCTTGTATTTAGCCTGGGAGCAGCTTCGGATCCCCCGGGATGAGCTGGAGGAAGTTGTGGTGGACAGGGATGTCTTAGTTTCCCTGCTCACCTACTGCCACCATGACCCTGATGCACTGAGCGGTGCAGACAATAGATGGATGGATATTTATTTATTTTCAACTAAAAACTGAAAACCCTGGGAGATGCAACAACCTCGACAGTTAAACACTTAATATCTGCAATGATAGAGGGTACTTTGATTTAAAAACAGACTAAACAATAGTTACAGTTGTTGCAACAGCAGCAGCTATAATATACCAAGATTTAGCCTCCTAATGCAATCCAAAAAATCCTCGAATCCTCTTCTCACGCCACAACTCAGCAACAATCTGCCAGATTAAGAGCCATGTCTTTCAAAGACTACACAGTCTCATGCTCGTTCAGAGGTAACCCCGATGACTTTAATATCAGCAATCGCACAAGTTACACACCCAATTAACTTGTTAGGGTTTTGGCCACTGCTTTCATTTTACTGGTATTTAATATGTCAATAGATTTAGTACTGTAAATTATTATTATTGTTTATATTTTTTTATTTGGATGGAACAGTGCATGTTAATGGACAATCATAACATGATTGTAAACATGCCGGATTATAGCCAAGAGACTAATTTCCATCC
>OOFC01018340.1:22758-33374 GCA_900323345.1 Pseudochromis fuscus
ATTTTACATTTATATGCACAATTTATAAAAACGCTGTTTCCAAAAAATAAACATAGTACTAAAATACCCACTAATGAGTGCAACTTTGATTCAACCATAAGCAGTTCTTCAGTTGAGCTTTAAATGAGTTATATGTTGGACATTCTCTGTGTTTCTGGGAAATTGCAAATGGATTAAAAAGGGAATTGATACGTTTGTAGTAGGGGTTGTATTTTACTTAATGTGGATTTTCTTGAAGCCCGAAGGCTGTGTTTTGCCCTCATAGTATCATCTACACAAACTATGCCAGAGGGTGATGGTTCTCGAATTAAAAGTTGTACATTTTTAGTCTTTCTCGGCTCGTATTTCCACCACAAACAAAGACACAGATGAGCCTGGTCTGGGCTTCAGTGTGACTGGCATTCCTGTCACATCAGCAGCCCACTCTCTGTGAGGCTGAGCTGAGGTGCCAGACACTGCCTATCTATCCATCTCTCTGAGGATTACTGTCTCCAGAGAAATGCCACTGAATGGAAAGTAGTGAGGGAGGGAGGGAGGGAGGCAGGGGAAAAGGAAAGATGATGGGAGGATGACCAGCATTAACAGCAGTATTATACACCTGTATAAAAAGGACTGTGTGGGACATACAGCCCGTCTTCTTACAAATCCTCGTGGTCGGGACTGGATGTGGTGATACCAGATGTCACCTAGACTCGGATGAGTAATGATGGTACATGCACGTTCAATTTAGTGTCCGTTTCACATTCTTGGCTGAGCATCAGAACCATCGCACGCCATCTGTCTATCAGCGCTAACAACATCCCTGCCTCTACTAACCACATATTTTAATGAGACGTTTTATTTTAAACTTACTCGACTGATCATGACTGAATGTGAACCTCTCCTGTCAAAAAATATGTTTTTCTTCTCCTTACTTGACTGAGCATCACTGCACTGAATAAGTTTTCAGATTCATGTGCTGAATTTCTGGAAAGTGTGATGCTGAAACACAAGTTGTTATAAGCAGATTATTTTTTAGATTACACTAAATTTAAACCCTCACACTCATCCACACCAGCTGGTGCGATGTGGCCAGTTCCCACATCCAAAAAGGTTGAGAACACTTGACAACAAGCAAAAGAAGAGCTCAATCTGACAAATCTGTTGCATGTTGTATCCTCAGTGTGGAGAGTGTGTCTGAATGCAGGACACAGGGGAAGATAAAATGAGAAATGTTGAAAGACAAAACATGTGCACGGCAGCAATGAGATGGAGACGGTTGGTCTGTGGTGTGATTTGATGAGTCATGGTGGCAGGAAAAGTGAGGTGTGTGTGTGTGTGTGTGTGTGGCTGTTACCTGCAGACATGTGACTTGTGTTACACACTTGAATGGAAATGGTTCAGTGTAAACTTCCTCAAAATGTTACTTTGTAAATGCACAGTCACTTTACTTTTACTTTATGATTAAAATCAAAATACCAGCTCAGTACGTGGAGTTAAACATCCAGTCTTATAAGGTTTAAGCCTAAATTATTTATGTTGAGAATACCACGAGTCTGTGTTCAGATGGAGGATGTGAATCAGAGGCTTTTGAGTGATTTATTTATTCATTCATTTATTTATCCCAACAAAAATTGACTTGGGTATTCAGTTTCATGTTCAGGTGAAACTCTTCAACCAAAGCAGATGTATTATAGATTCATAAGAGTCTGTGATTTGTAGTTCCTCTTTCTTGATAAAGTTATTTTGTCCCTGTTCAGTCTGTTCACTTATTTCTGTCCTTGGCATTTGATTCTGTTTCATTTTGATTTCCCTCAGCTGTCATGACTCTTACTGCAGAGCCTCTGTGGTATCAGGTGAAGAAAACAAATAATAATCCATTTCCTCAGTTTGAGTAATGATGTCCTTTTGAGAGAAATGCACAATATGTTTGATTTATTTATGTAACCTTTGTTTAACCAGGGAGGTCGATTGAGAATCAAGCCAAGAGCCAGAGTAAGAAGCACAAACAAAATGACATTAAAAAAAAAAAAAAAAAATGATTTTGAAATGAAACAATTTTTACTTTAGGTTTGGTAAAGGTACAATATATATAGTGGCACATATTAATACAACAATAAATATTTCTTGGTGAAAACTGTGACACAACACAAAATAAATGACCATAAATAGATAATCTGGGTTTAGTTAACATTACCTCTCAGATGTGGTCCTGCTTCTCTTCCAGTCTGTTCCCGTGGAGACATCCTCCTCCTGCCTGTAAAAGGATCTGATTGGCTGATAGGGCATGGATTTCTTTAACTGTTTTCTTCTTCACCTGATAGCAGGGGGGCTCTGTACTGTTGGAGGGAGTGAAATCTGAGCAGGAGGATCCTCACACAGTAAATAGTAGTAAAAGAAGAACAGCATGAACACTCTATCCCACAGTGATGAGTTGTCCTTGCTGGTGCCCGGTGGTGCTACACAAAATAACTTGCTTGCTACAGAACTTTAATACTCCTTGTTGTACATTTATGTGATTATTATTCAGGCTGTGAAAGTCATTTCTAAGCGGAGCTCCTCTTTGTCTTTAGGTTACCTTTGTTTCAGGCCAGCGCATTCGCCTTCCTCGCACCAGCCAGAGCCATCCTGTCACTGGACAAGTGGAAGTGTAACAACACAGGTAACACTTCTGTCTCCTTCTGTGTAGCTGTCAGCATCAAAGACAGCACAGATCTGAAACAACACACCCGGATTAGCCTCTTTTCATCTTAAATTAATCTCTAAAATATCTTAATATCTGACTTCATATTCATATAATTTTTCTTATCTCTGTCTGTTTCCATGACCAGTGGTTCCAGCACTGAACAGCACAGAGCTGCTCCACACAGAGCACATCTGGCACCCCAGGATACGAGAGGTGAGGCAAAGAAACACTTGAAAAGTAGAGGGAGGAGGAGGAGAGACAAGCCTCACTTAAATAATTACTTGCATAAATTTTTACACAACTAAAGATGCTTAATGAACATTTCTTTAGCAAGTCAGCGTTTGTCCCACCCTCAGGAGTTTTCTTTTAAATTCATTTATTTATTTTGGTTGAAATAGAGAAATCATTGTTTGTGTTTGTCTCCAGGGTTTCATGTTGCGTGACAGATGCTATTCATTTGTGTTAACCTTTTCCATTTGCGTAAGCCTGTTGAGTAATTGTTTTTTATGTGGCCAGTGAATGAGACAAAACTCAATCAGACTGGATCTAATTGTTGAACAGAGGGACATGCAGGTGATAAAAGGTGACGGAGGAGAACACAGAGACCCATAAAGACTGAACAAACAGGATTATCACTCAGGACGCCGGTGACTCACGTTTCCCTGTCTCCTCCACCCATGATGCAGACAGTGTTTAATAAGATGATGTTTATTTTTCATTCATAAAGTTGATTTCAAGAACATCATATTTTTGTCTCATGATTGGAGCAGTTACCAAAGGATGTTGTGTTTATTTACAATCCAAACAGTCACCACAATCTTGTCTCCATCCAGTTTGTTAATTTAGAGTGGACATTGTAGTTGTGGTGAAGTGACCGATTCCACGTTTTGAAAAGTTTTTTGTTTCACAGACGTCTTTTATTTTTTGTTCTGTCAGATCCAAGGGGCCATCATCGTGTCATCACTAGTCGAGGTGTGCATCGGAGCGCTGGGTCTGCCCGGGATCCTGCTGAAGTATATCGGACCTCTGACCATCACCCCCACCGTGGCCCTCATCGGCCTGTCTGGTTTCCAGGCTGCAGGGGAGAGAGCGGGAAAACACTGGGGCATTGCTATGCTGTAAGTAGATACTCAAAGAAATGAACATTCAGTTATGAGTAAACAACCAAAAAAACAAAAACATCCATTGACATTCCATCTAAAATCAATTTCTGTGCTGCTGTTTGATCTGTTCTCATGATCATGTTTCAAAGTGTAGTAGAGTAACAGGGCAGCACAGTCATTAGCTGCACTATGCAAAAAGAGCCGCGGATGTCCCGAGTCTGTTGGACAGCTGTCATGGATAATGCTGCAGTAGCGGCTGAGCAGGTTTCTGTTTTGAATATTTTTGTCTGCTCTGAAACCTGTCACCACTGGCGACCACAGAAACTGTCTTCAACAAGTGTTGTCTCTCAGGAAACGCAATTCTTGCACAGCCACATTGTTGCCTCCTCCAGGGAGGTTCTGTAGTCGCTTGCATTGGTGTGTTTGGTAGCAACATTATGGACACACCTATGAACAGATCTTACTTGTTGTTGTTGAGAGAGGGTAATAGTAAACCTAAAATTTATTTATTATATTGTCCAAGATCAGAGGACAGGATGCTGTTCTGTCTGTAATAAAATAATGGGCAGATATTTTAACAAGTCAGTGTTAGTAAGAGAGCAACTGTGTTCAGCTGGATTATTCCTGGGTTGAGGTTTATGCTCTCTGACTACTTTGTATCATCTTAAGCGTTTGTAGTACATGTATTGTAACTTGTACATGTAGCTCATTCACTGAACTGATTCACAGTGATTGCATAACTTAAATATACTTTGTACCCTTTGTGTATTTCATCCTTTACGGAGGATATTCTAGGAATCACTGACTGTATGTCTGACTCATCCAGGAAGATGCACTTCATAGCTGTGTGTTCAGGTGCTGTGACATCAGCTGCTGCTGTGTCATGGCTGTTTACGCTGTAGCTGCAGGCCTCTCGCTCCACAGGGACGGGGGATATGTGCCTGTAATTGCCACTGATTTCTCAGGCAGTTAGGATAATTGATTGGCTCTGCAGCCTCTGGGGTCTCAGTAAGACTGAGACAGCACTAAATGGAGCATGTTCACGCAGGGATTAGTCGTCTCTCAGGAGACTGGACAGTATAAGGAAATATTACGACACCTTGCACCAAACTGAGGAGGTTGTTTCTGTTTACAGGACTATCTTCTTGGTGCTGCTCTTCTCTCAATACGCCAGAAACGTTCACTTTCCTCTGCCTGTGTACAAAGCCAAGAAAGGCTGGACTTCCTACAGGCTGCAGGTCTTCAAAATGTTTCCTGTGAGTACACAACCTCTCATAACAGTACACACACACTCACACATCGGCCTCTGCTTCTTTCCAGCTGCGTTCCTATATGAGTTACAAATTATCCACCCGAGCCAATCTCACTCTCCCCAGGAGGTGTCTGAGCGGTGTGTAAATCCCACCCTCTGCTGGTGAAACAAGGAAAGCTCACACCAGTTGCCCATCAGCTCGATCTGTGCCTCCCATTGTCAGTGTTTTGTTAATTTTAAAGTGAACACTGCAACACTGTTTAACCACTTCCCAGCCTCACGTGTTGTCTTCTGCTGGGAGGTAAATGTGTTGATTTGAAGTCGTAGTGAAACAGAAGTTAGAGCAGCATATCTCCTGTAGACTTAGTAGTAGGTATAAGGGGTACTTTGAGCCATCCAATCAAATGTAAGGGATTAGATTAGACTGAAAATAGATACCATACCTTCCTCATTTGTGTTGTTGGATCAAGAGATTAAATATGAGACTGAACTTACAAGGGTGAGGTGTGACCCAGTGAGCTTAAATACATCCAAAAAAACATCTGCTTGAGCTTTTTTAAAAAATATATTGGACATGTAATGAAACTGAGTTGACACAAAGTCAAAAATGTGTTGTTGTGATTTCACCTCATGTGCATGTCTCCTTTCTCCTGCACCCAGATCATTATGGCCATCCTGGTGTCGTGGTTTCTGTGCTTCATTTTCACTGTTACTGACGTCTTACCACCGGAGAAGGACAAGTACGGTTTCTACGCCCGCACAGACGCCCGCCAAGGCATCCTCGCTGCTGCTCCGTGGTTCAAAATCCCCTATCCCTGTAAGTGTGTTCATGAGGACGACATGGAGGAGGAGGGTGGTTCACTCAAACTCCTCTGAACAAATTTAAATTCAAGTATATTATTCACCTATAACCACAATGTCACACAATCAAGGTAACACTTTTGGCCACACTGTCTCTCTCCCCCTTCAGTCCAGTGGGGCCTCCCGACTGTGACGGCTGCGGGAGTGATCGGCATGATGAGCGCTGTGGTGGCCAGCATCATCGAGTCCATCGGAGACTACTACGCCTGTGCCCGCCTCTCGTGCGCCCCTCCACCTCCTATCCACGCCATCAACCGGTAACACTCATTCATCCCCTTCGTCATTCTCTCCAGGTGTTTATATGAAGTGTGTAGCACGGGTCATTTACTGTCTGCAGATATTTTAATGTCGTCTCCGCTGTCTCCGTAGGGGGATATTTGTCGAGGGTCTTTCCTGTGTGCTGGACGGTCTTTTTGGGACAGGGAACGGCTCCACCTCCTCCAGTCCAAATATAGGCGTCCTGGGAATCACAAAGGTAAAACACAGCAGCAGTTATTTCATTGTTGTTGTTTTTTTCTGTCCTCTCTGGCAGCTGTTGTGATCATCTATTTTTCTTTGGAGGCACTTTACAAGTTAAAAAGCAGAATACTTGCTGCTACATCAGCTTCTTAAATGTGACAAGTGTCTTTTTGTATCATTATAAATGTGGTTTTTGTTTGTTGGACTCTTGGTTGTACTTAATGTGCGAGCTGAAGAAGTCATCTCTGGGCGAAGGAAGTTGTTGTGGACATTTTTCATAGCTTTCTGAGCTGTATTTACCACAAAGCAAATTAACTGATAACACAAATTTTATTTAATTTTTTTTAATTTACTGATAACACAAATTTTAAAATGCATAAAAATGAGTAAACAATCAATATCATTTGTAAAAACTGTAGACAAAGTAAGTATTTGTGATTTTTTGTTTGGTTGTGAACTGTTGGAGACTTCATATAATCATAAACTACTAGTGAGTCTGATGTGACAGGATTGTTTATGCAAGAGGCTTTTTAATCCTTTTTTTTTTTTTTTTTTGCTTCGACCATCTGCTCCTCAGCCTGTAGTAAACACAGTTGTTGTCACTAGCCATAGTAGCTACATACCTCATAGTGTCAATCTGGGCGAGTACAGTTAGTCCTTTTTTTGTCTTTTTAACCCATATGTGGATGCTGTTCATGAACGTGCTAAGTAACTGCTACCACTTGCTTCCCCTCAGGTGTTAAACTCCAGCCTCTGCAGTACTAAGATCTTTCTTCTCTCTGATTGGCTCTCCAGGTGGGCAGCAGACGTGTCATCCAGTACGGAGCCGCCATGATGCTGCTGCTGGGGCTTGTGGGTAAATTCAGCGCCCTGTTTGCGTCTCTGCCCGACCCGGTGCTGGGAGCTCTGTTCTGCACCTTGTTTGGTATGATCACAGCAGTGGGACTGTCCAACCTGCAGTTCGTCGACCTCAACTCCTCCAGGAACCTCTTCGTCTTGGGCTTCTCCATTTTCTTTGGGCTGATGCTGCCGAGCTACCTCAAACAAAACCCGCTGGTCACTGGTGAGGGAACATACAGGACTCTATGTTCTAGCTGTTGATCTGTTACTTGTACTAATTCATGAACATAAAGTCGGATACAACCCTGAGTAACTTTTGTTTAACAGTGAACTTGTTGCTGCAAAACAAAATTTGACTGTTTTATGTCTTTTTAATTTATATTTAAATGTGGGTAACACGTGTTGTTATCTTTCCATTATGTTATTATACATTTTAGTTCATTTGCAGAAAGTTTGACAGTGATCATTTCACCTCTT
Source organism: Pseudochromis fuscus (assembly GCA_900323345.1). Taxonomy (NCBI): domain Eukaryota; kingdom Metazoa; phylum Chordata; class Actinopteri; family Pseudochromidae; genus Pseudochromis; species Pseudochromis fuscus. The sequence continues at coordinate 30,416 of OOFC01018340.1, forward strand.
GGCCATAAACACAATAAATCCTATGAATAAAGATGTGTTTTAGTGGATAACAACTCTCACATTGCACATTGCAGTTCTCTTCCACCTCAGCCTCCACACTCATGGTTAATTTCATTTCAACGTTCCACAAAACATATGTTGGTGAGTTCCTAAATTCTCCTGTCTCTTTATCTTTCTCAGGCATTGTTGAAATTGACCAAGTGCTGAACGTGCTACTCACCACTGCCATGTTTGTTGGAGGGTCCGTCTCCTTTATTTTGGACAACACCATCCCAGGTGAGGTCTTTAATTCACTTTCTTTCAAACTGATGGTGTTAAAGTTTATAACTGGATGATAATGACGATAACTCGGTGGTAGTTTCTATAGATAGAGTATGCAAAACATTTTTTAAGGAAGAAAATTGTAACAGTGTCGATATATCTGCCAAGTAGATGCAGGTATGTGTACAAAGGCAGAACATCCCAGACTGTTGCATTTAAGATCCTTGTGGGGAGCTGGAAGTCATCACCTGGGCTTAACCTGCTGATAACCACCCACATAAGCAACAGAGGATCAATGGATGGACAAACATCTTGACTTTCTCATTATTTGTTTCAAAAAGATCCTAAGATCTTAGATGATTGCTCTAGTTTGAACTTCTAATTGTGGATTTTAACTCCTGATTTATCTCGTCCTATTACTCTCAGGTACCCCCGAGGAGCGTGGCATCAAGAAGCTGAAGCGTGGTTCTGGTCTCAGTGCAGCAGAACTGGAAGGAATGAGATCCTATGATCTCCCGTTTGGAATGGACTTCATCCGCAGACACTCGATCTTCAAGTACATCCCCATCAGCCCCGCGTTCACAGGCTACAAGTGGGGGAGGCTGCAGACGTGCAGCAGGAGCAGGATGGGACACGGGGATGTGGTGAAGGGAGGAGGAATGGGAGGGGACGGAGGCACAGCACCAGGGGAGAGTCGGGTATAGCTAACGGGCTGGAGGCATCATTAATGTGGCTGGATCTGGGGAGCAAGGGATGGTACACTAAGATAAATTGCTAGAGTGGAGGACAGAAGCGGCGCAGGATTGTGTGGAAGCGACTGTGATGCACCGATCCCCCCGTCAGTATGTTTCTTTAGCTTGTTGTCAGTCTTTTCCCACTACCCACTGTGCTATTTTAAGCATGCTATAGCAAGTCACAGCATGCTACAAAAGATGTCACCATGCGGAGGTTAGTCGGTGTGCGTGCATGTGTGTACAGTATGCAGCAAGAGAAAAAAAAAGGTTTTGTGCAATGATTTACTTGCACTTCAATCCAGTGGGAGACAGATGGACGTCAAAGCCGAGCGTTTGATGATTCACTGACTCGTAATCGCTGCTAACTCCAACTGCCCAAGTCATTAAAAAAAAAAAAAAAGACATATTCTACTAAAAGCACAGTAGATTGGATTATGTCAGTCGAGGATCACGTTATGAATCATATGCTTGTAGACTTGTTATGCAACCACGTTAGAGATACACGCACACACACCAACGGCCTCACCAGAACTAGCTTGACAATGCACGACAGAGGGTCATGCGGATCGATGAAAGTAGTTTGTCAGGTGCCCTTAGCCATGCAAAGTGATTGTGAGATTTATTTTTGCACTATCTGACTCCTGAGTTCAAAACTAGAATGTCACTTCACAGCTCGCTCCTCCATTCCTTCAGTAAACCCCTCGGAGACCCACTTAGCAGCACATCACATCTGCTCATCTCATGCTAAAGAAACCCCCTTTCTTTTTTCTTTTTCTTTTTTTAGTAGAGTGCTAATTGACCTCCCATGTGATTGGGCAAAGACAAAAAAACCACTAACATCCCAGTTTACATCTCTTTACTGTGTCAGTATTATGCATCGGTTACTAACACGACCAAACTCTACTTTCCCTGAACACACCCTCGTCTTGACCTCTCTGGTTTTTCTTGGAACTAATGTTATTGCAAGGGTTTAATTTTTATTTAATAGCCTTTATTCGCTTTAAATGTTGGCAGTTAGATAATGAAACAAGCTTTTAATAATGTCAAAGCGACAGTAAAACGCACACAGTAACATGTGGCCTTGTCAGGGAGACTTTGCACATAAACACATGACAAATGGAGATCATGATGTCATGTCTGGATCTTCTCTTGCAGTTTTTCGGGGGTCACTCGTGCTCTGTATTTAGCAGTAATGTGTGTTAAAGTAGGACTTACAAAGGCTGCATCATAAATAATGTTCACCTGCCTGCATCCAGCAGTGTGTTTAGTATAATTATACTAAGGCTGGTTCGGTCAGTTTCCTCACAGTGGGGTGGTTTTTTTTTTGTTTATTCATCAGCTGATCATGACTGCTGCTGATGTCATTATCACTGATTTAATGGTGTTGATGACTTTCCCTCACATTCCTCCTCCTCCTCCTGTCATCAGTCATCGTACACCTCCCACTCTCATCCCCCTGCGATTAGTAATTTCTGATATTACTGCTCATGTCTGTTGTAGTTTGGGCTGTGGCACCGTGTCGAGCATCAGCAGCCTGCACCTGATTAACCCAGGTGTGACCCTGAAGGGCAACTCTCCCATCCGACCACACTGTGTGCCTCAGCTGCTCTCAGTCAGAAACAGCAGTTTAAAAAACACCATCAAAGACTTTGCAACAATATGATCTGAGTAAAGGTAGAAATAATAAACAGCAGCACAACTACTACATATTTAGGCCAACTGAGATGTTTACCAAACCAAAATGCTAAAAGGTCTTTATTTGTTTTTCTGTTACCATAAACCAAAACTTTCCTTTGAGCATTGGCATTTGTTGCTACTGAGAAACTTGCAAACGTAGTTTTTGAAGTCTCATCCCAAATTTTCTCGCCTATTTGTTTCTTTTGTTAAAGCTTATTTATTTATTTATGAGAAGAGAGTTGTTTATTGATTTCTTGAAGCAGGTTTATGTGTCTCTTGCACAATTT
>OOFC01018341.1:16021-26414 GCA_900323345.1 Pseudochromis fuscus
CACATACTCTTATAAAACTATTACATGTTAATGAGTGACAACACACACACACACACACACACACACACACACACACACACACACACACACACACACACACTCCTCAGAGATCACCAGCTGGAACTGAAGCTTTGCCTGAGCGAGCCCTTCTTCTAAACTGGTTGCTAGGATACGGCAGTATGATGTTGCAGCCAGCAGACAGCCTGCTAAATGATGTAGTCTACTTCCTCCAAACTATATTCCACTCTGGCATGGGGACATGCCACAGTGATGTAACCTGGGGCACTGTGAGAAGCAGCCGAGTGGACTTCATCTCAAGTGACATGATAGTAAACGTTCAGCCATTCACAGGATTCCTTAATGTATTTTGTAACAAACATGTTATTTTCTCATGGACTTCCTGCTCTGAAGTATATCTTCCTCCTGTTCAAAGAAACAGGAAGAAACAGGCCAGAGTGTGTGATCAGTCATCCTCAAACCAACCCAGCTGAAAACTTTAAGCTTATGATATTACTCTCAAAACATGCATCATCCTGGCTGGTTCTCCCGGCATACTATATCATTATTTAGTTATATTAGTTAATTATATCAAAGTGAACATTCATTGTTTGCATTGATAAAATAATTCTAATAATTTCCTCTTGAATATCCTAAATAAATAAGCTACCAGCTACAAGTCGTTATTCCACATTAACAATTTTCTCTCATTCTAAAAATAAAGGTTAGCCTGAGTACACGTTCATTATTTTTTCAAATATGGATATTTACTTGCATCCCCAGCTAACCACTCACACACAGCTTGCTTCTGCCAGGGTGAACACAGACTTGCTTGAAAGAGGGAAGTGGTGTGTGAGAGGGGAGAACGGCTGTTTATCGACTCCCCGCAGTAAAAAAACATGACGCTCAGCACACAGAGGATACATGGACTGATCCCCCTCTCTGATCTCAGCTTAACACAACTTTACCCTGCCTGTCTCCTGAGAGCAGACTCCCTCTGTTTTTTCTCCATGTTTAAACCCTTTATTCTCTCTCTCTCTATCTCTCTCTCTACTATACAAGTCTTTCGTTGCCAGCCTGTGTTTCTGAATGATTTCCCGGCCATCGTCTTTGTCTCTGTCTCTACTGTAATGGTGTCCCTGCAGCAGACAGGTGCCGGCTGTGCTCTCTGTTCCCCATTGACAGAAATGAAAGAAAAGGTGAGACCTCTGATTGATCTCTGAGGCTGCCCTCGCTTACTTCCCTCACTCCCTTATCCTACACTACTAATCTATTCTCGCCCCTGACACCAGCGGCTGACAGCACGGACAGAAACCTCGACCACTGACTATCAGAGCACGCAAGAAAAATCCACTACTCTGTACTTTAAAAACATCTGTACACCTGCCTACACAGCAGGGTGTCGTTATTCTACACACAAATACATAGTAAATGTACATACAAACATCTCCCTTTAATGAACTTTAATCACACCCCAGGCAATCTGAAATCAAACCAACTGATTGCTTGTCAGGGAAGTCAACAAAAGGTCGGTGAAACATGCTTAATAATCCTCACAATGCCCTCAGCGTTTTAAAGTCTGAGTAAACACAGAGGGAAAAAAGATCTCACTACCTCTCCAGCACTCTTAATAAGCCACTAATCATAATTATTAGTTTTTATGTGGTTATTTTGCAGCATTTAAAAATATCCAAAAATCTAGCACGTGCATTGCAGTATACTGTATGTACAAGTATATAGTATATATGTCCTGACACGCACCCTCAGAGTTCCTTGTTTGGGTATCCTCTAACTGTTTACTGCCACTCTGTTGTGCTGCTCACTAACACTGGCATGACAGCTGTAACTGTGAATCAGATGTGGGTTCACAGGAGCCAAGAAACACGGAGGGATTCAACACCCATGTCTGCGCTAGAGGATTTACAATACGTGTGGTGTGTTGATATATTCAGACCACTGCCATGTGGAGAGCTCCAGCTGTAGATAAAAAAGGGAAGGAAGCTTTCTTTCTAAGTCACAACAAGTATTTGTATGTAAAAAAAATGTCCTATTTATGTATTATTGGTCTTATTGGCCTCCATATTTGATTATTCCAACACAATGAGTTGGGTGGGCATCACTGTGTGACAATGGCCATTTTGGAGATAAACTGAGAGGTCTTTCTGTGGAAGTCTGTTTCGGGTCAACTAAACAACAGTCTGCTATGTAGGGCAATCAACACCTCAGCAGGACATCAGCTCTTCGCTCTACAGCACAATAAGAGGTCAGAGTTGTATCACTGCAAACCGTGACCTGTCACACTGAGTCATAATCACCTCCACAGGTGAACCAGTGTGAGCAGAATCACAGCATATGCTGACAAGCATGTCTACACACTGTTACACATGTACGCGCATGCACCACTGCACACATGCTTTTACACTGAGTAGCCAGTTGCATGTGGTGCCACTATTGTGAATCTGCAATATTTACAATAGTAGAAGAAGTGGCTGTGATTGCAACAGATGCTCAACAGATGTTGACACCTGCCTGTCCATTTAAAGAAATTCAGAGCATCAGTAACTGTGGCTCCTCTGTACTGTGATGAGATCTGGCATTGGGAACCCAAATGTAGTAATTTGTGCCAAAAATCATTCCCAATACCTCAACACATTGCACCACCACACTGTGATGTTTACACCTAAAATGTTGGCTCCATGGATTCAGTCAAATTATGACTGAAAATTTTGCCAAATGCAAAAATGCCATAATTTGCTTTGCAAGGAGCATTTTTACTCCCCTCTGTTGGTAAGTTTTGATGTTCCTGTTCCAGCTGTTAACATTACCCTGACTGACAACATCAGTACACAGCTGGGCCAAAAACCAAAGTCCTTGAACAATCTGAATCTCATACAATCACTCATCTCACCTTTACATATGTCACTGTTTTAAATAAACTGTCTTAATGCAACATGCTTCAACAGACAGTAGTTTACCCACTTACAACATACAACCAGAAAGTTGACTTATTAATCCACACCAAGTCCAGTCCAGAATCTGTATCGGGTCATACTGTAGAAACAGGGCCAAACAAATCAAAAGTGGGCCAGCATGAGAAATTAATTATGTATTGATGGCCTGAAATATTTACTGTTAAAGTTTTCATTATAAATAATCATGACATTATTATTTTGGATTATATCATCAAGCCTTAACAGCCCCTGACAAGGACTTCAGCATCAAAACAACGTCTAACAGAAGTTAGAGATGATTGTTTACTCACTCTTACTATTCTATGTTTAACCCTCTGAAGCACAAGCTGATGTTGTCGAGTAGATTACTGATTGGAGTAAAAAGTCTGTTAAGTCACACTGAGAAAGGAACAAACCGCGATCTGCCTGATATCTCTGTAACGCAGCTGTCATCTGACAAATGTAAAATCAGTATGAAGGTGACAAGCAAACACTGCTGTGATACAAAGTGCAGTAAGACTGGATAGTCTGTAATTCTGTCCAACACACAGCTTTCAAAGGCCTTGTAGAAATTCCCAGCATGCTCCCACAGTAAGTTCAACATCTCACTGGGCCAAAAAATTCTAAGCTTATATAGAAATAACACAAACGAAGCATGAAGTATGACCAGAAGGGAGAGTAGTATAATAGAGAGCCCCAGAGAATGAAACAAAGGGAAAGATTGTGACAGAAAGAGGCTTGTATTTAGCAATGACAAAGAGAGATGAGAGCCAGCTAAAGACAGACACGAGCTGACAAAAGGGAAGAGCTATGTTTCAACAGACGCCAAGTTATTCATGACTGTCCAAGAAGTCTGCAGTCTGGTAAAAAAAAAAAAAAAGTCTTGTACAGTATTGTTGTGCGTGTGAGGGTGTTGCTTCTGTTTTGCCCTTGGTTAAGTCAGTCACGACTCCTGGTTTAAAAATAGCATCAGTGAGGATGCAGAGCTATTTATACTCTTCACACAACCTGCCTGCAAGCTTCAATGCATCCCTGCTCGGGTGTTTGTGTGTTTCTGTCTGCGTGTGTGTGTCTGACGACTGATTGAGCTCATTTGAATTTTTACTTTGCTTTGTTCTCCGGCTTTGAGCTGAGTCATTCATTTTTTTTGTTTCTGCCTCTCTCATTGTCTTTGTTTCACTGTATACTAAGCAACCACACGCAGAGACACACGCACGCTTGTGAGGGCAACTGTCACAAATGAATGAATGACAGCTAATGAGAAAATGAGCAGCCTTTTCAAAACACACACACACACACACACACACACACACACACACACACACACACAAACGTATTTTCCCCAGGTAACAGTAGATTTGCCAAACTCCTGTATTTGCCTGCAGAAAATAGACAATAAAGGATGCAGCTGTACTGAGAGAGGCTTATGGCTTCCTGCCACTGATGCACTCACACTGATTCAGACAGAAATGCACGGACGAGCTGCCAAAGCCAGAACACACCTATTTTTCATAAAATGCCATGACAGGATTTCTGCATGTTGGATTTGCCCCAAGAAACACAAGAAAACCATGACGTCACTATTACTAAATCATACCTAGTAAACGATCTGTCACTCTCACTCACTAACTTTTGGGAAGATGTAGATTTGTGCAGTTACACATCCATCTGAATTACATTTAAAGAAATGGGCTGAACATTTTCTGCAGCCATACTGCACAGCAGCATTACACAGACATAATGGCATAAGGACACAGTGAGACAGAGAGAAGAGATGGCAGCAATTAGCAGTCTACCTAGGAGATAGACTGTTGATAGCATCTACTTGCAGACACATTCAAATTGTTGTTGGGAGCCAGGAGCTTTCTGATGAAACACAAGCTATTGTGATTTTTTTTTCCACCATTGTGTTGCTGCTCCCTGCTGTTCACTCCGCGAGCACTGCTCCACTACTCGGTTTCCTCTGTGTCTCTTAAGCGTAGTTAGGTAACAAACACCCAGACAAACACATGCTGACCACTAGTGTTGAGCGGTGTCAGCAGATAACTTCATCTGTGTAACAACAACAACAACAACAAAAAAAAACACTGATATGATTCCTCACTGAAAACACTTTACAGTACGATTGTGTGTCTCTTTGCATGCATACAATAAGTGTTATATAATATGAAATAGGGATTTGCTGAGTCAGGGCTTTCGGAACAAAGAGTAAATGTATATCTCAGTCTACATACCAGTGTGTGTGTGTGTGTGTGTGTGAAGGTGAGTGAGAGCATTCCAATAACCAGAGTGCAGCTGTTATTAGATTTGGTTCCCCGCAGTCTTTATTAAACCTCAGCTCAATTCAGTGTAATAGAGAGAGAGAGAGAGCAGAGTTGCATCTTTATGAAACAAGGGGGGGACACAACTGGTGACATGCTAACACATGCCTACACACACACACACACACACACACACACACATATACAAGACAGAGCAAAAGGGAATATCCACAGAGCAACCGGGAGAGTAGATGTTGCTCTACAGGGAGAAAAGAGGACACATGGAGATATGTACACTGAGCAGAATGTGGCACAACAGGTTTAAAAGTAATGAAAAAGATAAAGGTGAACACAGAAAACGAACAGAGGTGGCTAGCAATTAAGAAGGTGGTGTGGAAAAGGGCAAGTGGACCCCAGAGTAGATACAAGACTGAATGAAGTAGAGAGCCAATAAATAACAAGGAAGAGGGATGGTCACACGGCTCCGAATCAAATGTGTGCTGTGGTTTTCTGCATGTTCACCCTCACAGGACTTGTGTTGCTTAGAAGAGGGTGAGGGAGTGGTGCAGTCTCTGGCTCATCAGTATTCCACTGAGAGAGAGAGAGTTGAAAGGGGAGAGAAAGGCAGAAAACCTGAAAGAAATAAAGACCTGACAAGTTAAAAAAAATAAAATAAAATATGGAAACAATGAGGAAGCTTTTTGTGAATGACAGCAGAGTCAGAAGAAGGAGTGGAGCAAAGGAAGAAGGAGAGGGGAAAAAAATGGAAAAGCGAGGAGGGCAGGAGTGTTGTAAATTATAGTGGGAGGAGGAGGAGGAGGAGGAGGAGGAAGAGAGGAGGGAGGAAAACTCCAAGGCTGACTCAGAGGGATCCCTCTTCACTTCTCATCTCATCTCCTCCCTCCCTCCTCACCTCACAGGCTTGAAGGGAGCTACATGACATTTCTCTTCTTTCATTTTCATTTGCTTTTTATTCCATCTTCTCGTTCTTTCTCTCCCTCTGTATCGACCCTCAGGCGGAGATAAAAATAGAACAGGCTACCTAATAGTTACCCTCTATTTTGGCTTCTTTTTTTTTTTCTCCAGGGCACAAATGTCATAAAAGCCACAGGAGTAGGAGCAAAACATATAAAACTTAACAGGTTGGATACATCATCAACACGTATGCACGGGCACACACAGAAAAATCCACATCAAAACATTGACACGCATTGATGAGACAACAAAATCATATCCGGATCACCTGATGCACTGACACACGAGAAAGCAAAATATACTGGAGTCCACCATCAGAGCATACCAGTGATTGATTAGCTGTAGACCAGAAATTGATTGTCTGCTGATCGTTAATAGATCAGAGATAGATCGTTTGTTGTTGAGTCATTAATCACCCAGCTAATCGTTTGATTGACCAGTCCGAGTGTCACATAAATAATGGTGTTTATGCCGTGATAAATGAACATGCTGTAATGAGCTGAGCAGCGTTCATACCGCCGCCGCCGAAACATGTTCTCACATGACAACAATGTTTGGTCCAGACGGAAATTACATGTGAGCTGCTCTGATGAGTGGACATTAGGATGAATTCAGGGATGGTAATTACAAGGATAATCTTGAGGGAAACAATTAGGCAGCAGGCAGAAAACATTGATTCAACACAAAAAAATTAATTTTAACAAGGTTCTTTTCAAGTTACAAAGCATGTTTTATAATATATCACTTTATCTCATCATACCACAGATGTCCTTGTTATTACAAAAAAACTAATGTATCCTGCTTAAGGTACATTAGTATGATATATACATAACTAGAAAAGTCCACTTTAACACTGGACTGACCAATGCCAGGCTGTACAATAGTCACTGATATCAAGCACACCCACAGTGGTTATGCATATAAAGCAACACACCATCATAATACACTTAACACCCAGGAACATGTCTAGGTTTTCATTTTAGGCTACATATTCATCAGTAATTATGAGCAATAGGTGTAGACGGGTCTCAAAAATGAGGTCAATGTGGAAATGCAAAAAAGCGCAGTACTCCCAACAGCCACTAGAGGCTGGTTAAAAAAAAAAAAACTATTAAGTACATATCAAGATTATTTAGAGGTGGGGTTGGTTTGATCAACAGGTCTGGTCTCCAGTGACAATGAGTCTCATACTCATTGAACAGTGAACTCCAGTTCAAGGGTCAGACCCACCTCCACACTCCTCCCTTTAAATCCAAATATGGTCACTTTTGCCTCCAAAAAACCAACATGGTGACATTCAAACGCTGAACTCCTCAACAAACCAAAGGATGATGTCACATTAGCTTCATTTATACTTAAGACAGCCTAGGTTTATTTTTTTTACCACATTTTTTTTGTCACAACAACAAACCAACACCTATGTTTGTGACACAATAAGTTACATGATAGTATAACATGGAAAAAAGTAGCTGCAATATGCTGCAATATGCTACATGAAACACAGTCTATTCTTGATTGTTTTAAATTTCAGGGAAACTCTGCACACATTAGTAAAAATAGCTGAACAAGAAGAGGTTATTATTTGTTGAAAGCTTCTCCACCTGATAGCACCAGGTAAGGACATGACCTTTACATGCACATTTCCATGTCTATGACTGCAAAGTAGGCTGTCACTGTGCAGGATGCCTGTTGCTGACAACCATCTGGAGTCAGTCCAACTCACACCGTGTGCGTCACATTGTACATGACAGAGTGATTGTTAGTCAAAAGCATATCAGTGTTTCTGTTGAATATGTATCTACATCAGTCAATGGTTCCTGTTTATGCAGCAGTGTTTCTGTTCATGTTTATTCATACACTGATTAACTCTGCAACTGCTGTTTTTGCTGTGTTGTAATTAGCATTTTGTACGAGGCTACATCTTGGTAAGTTAGATGTATGTTAGGCGAGCATGGGTTTTAATTTCAATTGGAGGGTAGAGTGTGGAATGATCCTGTCAGCCAGGGAGCACCATATGGGGATGTTTGGAAAACAAACAAACTAAAAACACAAAAAAAACAACAAAGGATGAGAGTGTAATAGGAGGACAGGTGGTGTGTTCAGCAGGGAGCAGGTAGGTGCGTGGGCAGGACTTTGCACCCCGCTGCTTCTCTGATTGGACAGCAACGTCCTTGCCTTAGGCTTGTGACCCTGTCCAGTATCAATAACACAGACACACACAGCTTGGAACATTATGAATGACCAACCAGTGAAATCTGTTAATATACCGACTAGCTTCAGGTCCATTTTGTGATAACATTAATTGCTCCCGAGGAACACTGGGCACAGACTCTAACGCCCTCATCACCATCACACTTTTTTGTTCTCTTCTAATAAATATCTTTGTGCTCTCTCTAGGCTTTCCCAGTGAGGCTTAGCAAGCGCCATGAGAACATGCATCAACAGATCTGAATATATTTTTTAATATGTGCATTTTAAGCTTTAAAAGTTGTTAACTTTACCACATTTAATTCACTGACTTACACCTGTGGTTCATATCTAAGAAGAATGAAGCATCTGCCTAATGGGGTGTAGCCTGTTAGTAGTAAGCACCTGTAATCAGACATAATTTCTCCAAGCGTATGAAGTGAGGATGCTTTTGGGGATTGGCTCACAAATTTGTGAACATGTAGAAAAAAGGATTCTGTCAATTTTAGCACTAAGACACAGCACACACAATTTTAAGCTGTGTGGTTATAGTTTCTAAGTTTCTAAATCCAAATCAAGATTTTATATGGATCATCCAATGTTTGAAGTATTATATGAGGTAACTATGTCATTGCTCCTGCCCAGTCTGGTTATTTGGTTGCTGTAAAATAACAAGTATGACAATTAAGTCCCATACTGTTAATAAGGTGCAAGTAAATAAATGGATCAACTGCTACTCATGAACTAATTCGATGTAAACTGTGTATTCTTATATATATGAATAGGTGTGAATGGTGCAACAACAACAACAACAAGCCCCAGAAAGAAACAGAGAAAGTAAACGAGGGCAGAGAGAAAGACAGCGAGACGTTTCTTCCATATGCGCCTTGGATATTAGGACAGCTGGTTGCTGAATACTTGAAGGATGCTGTTTATCTAACTTGTGGGAGGCAATTACTTACACTATGCTGCACAAAGACAAGCACACAGGCAGACACACACCGAGACATTTACACAACCGTGTGTGCACCATGCACGCACTTCATGGTGCAGACAACAACGGAAATGTGCTCACACTTGCACATACGCACAAATGCAAGTCTAATTAATTCACCCTAAGCTCACTGTGGGAAGCTAACAATGATATTTAGTCTAAATTCAACAATTAGAACACAGGCTTTCATCCAACCTGATTTGGAGACAGGAGAGAAAATGGAGAAATATTTCACAAATCTTAGAAAAAAAATTCAAGGTAAAACAATATTGTTTTCCAGAAACAAAGGGATTTTTTGAAACACACAAAAGGCATAATTCGATTATTTTTTATTTTTGTCCTAAAATGACTCGCTGTAAAACGCACTTAGCACCTGTTGCTTGGTAACGGACAGATGCATATGCATTGTGGTCCTAACAAAAGCAAGCTGTGTAATGAAAAACATCATGCATTGTTCACTGTTTCATTTGTAAATGCTACTGGCTCTTGGCCCTGTCCAAAACACATACATGCAACAATAATGTACGTACAGTATATGTAGAGCTATTGTTGGAGAGAATTATGGGTACAAGAGGAGCATGCGTTCAGATAATGGGTTCAACTAAAAGTGGTTGCAGTTCTATGGTAGTGTTGAGTATGCCTGCTTTAGTGAATAGCTGAGCAACTGTGTGTGTTCCCACAGATCACAACTGTGGTAACAGATGCTTTCTGAGCCTGTGTAAAGGTAGACCAGGAGTGATCCATTAAAGCCCACTATACGGGTGTGTATTTGTGTATTTTTGTCCCTATAGCTGGTCCAGGTATCCTCCATTGCCCACAGCAGTGTTAATATTCTGCACACACTGGGTGCGGCCAAACCCCATTAATCATGTTTGTGAATGTCTAATCTCAACATTACTTGCACTGGTTTCATTTTCATGGCTGTCTGCAAGATTTATAATGGCGTTTGGAGAAGGTGTATGTGGTGAGTGTGTGTGTGCGTGTGCGTGCAAGAGATGTAATACACTGTTACGGAAGCGTGCTCTTAA
>OOFC01018344.1:0-17854 GCA_900323345.1 Pseudochromis fuscus
ATGGGCAGAGGCGGACCACCCATGGGCAGAGGTGGGCCACCAATGGGCAGAGGCGGACCACCCATGGGCAGAGGTGGGCCACCCATGGGCAGAGGTGGACCACCAATGGGAAGAGGTGGACCACCAATGGGAAGAGGGGAGCCATTGGACAGGCATTGGGAGGAACCCGAGTCAGCTGAGTACCCAGAGGAAGGAGACCCTTACTGGGGAGAAAGGAGACCCCCAATGAGGGGTATGAGACCACCGTTTCCACCTGGCCGGGGTCGTCCTCCACCAGGTCACCCTGGTTTCATGCTTCAAGGACGAGGACGCCCTCCTCACCCAGCACATGGGCCAATGGGTCATGAGCCATTAGGCCATGGAATGGACACAGATGATACAGAAATGTACCATGGACATGACCCTTACAGCCACCCAATGCATCCTGATGCAGGAAGAGGTAGGCGTATGCCTCCACCTCCTCATGAATTGATCGATTCCATGGAGGAGCCGATGTACGAGGAAGGGAGGGAGCAAGAACTAGGTTGGCAACCCCCACACGGCAGAGGTGCTCCACTGCCACGTGAGATAATAGATAGGGGAGGAATGAGAAGGAGACCTATTGGTCGTGGGATGGGGAGGGGCATGTGGCGGCCAGGTCCAGCACATGAAGAATATGAGGAGGGATATACTGAGGGATATGTTGAGGAATATGATCATGGGGAAGATGGGTATCACTGGCGTCCACCACAAGACTATCCTCCTGAGGACTATCGACATGATGCCAAGTACCATGAGTCTGAGTGGGACAGAGAGCGTGCTCCTCCTGAGAGGGACTATCCCCCCCGCATCCCACCATCAGAGCCCTTCAGAGAGAAACACTGGCAAGAGGACAGAGAAAGAGGTCACCCTTATCCTTATGATGAACATGACCGGGGCAGAGGAGAACTCCGAGTTCGTGAATACAGGGATGAACCACCGTACCGGCAGGAGGAACCACCATATCCACCCCCTTCAGACTGGGACAGGCCTTCCAGACCTCCTCCCCCACCAGAGAGAGGGTATCCTTCTGACTATGAAGATCGTAGATCTCGCTATGATGAGCATAGGGATGAGCGTCCTCTGGATATACCTCCACCTCCACCAATTGCCGCATCTGTTGCAAGTTTACCTGAGACTGAACCACCAAGTTCAGCAAGTGGAGCAAATGTACTTGCTCTCTCCCAGCGTCAACATGAGATCATTTTGAAAGCTGCTCAAGAGCTTAAACTCATAAGGTAACTTATAGACTTTTATCATTGGATTATACATAACATATTAGATAAAGGGATTGTTTTGCTCTTTCTACATTTACTAGATATTAACCAGTATCATCTAGCCAAATTATTATTATTTTTTTGCCCAGATTTTAATACATGCTAATTACAAATTTATATGACATTGCATTACATTATGTAACATAGCAGATGTCCAGCTGGTTTGACTTTGGTTGCTGCTCTGCCATTTTACAAGTTTATTAATTTCTTTGTGTTAAATGGGTTTTGGGAAACTTTTCAGTGAATTTAATTTCCTTTATTTTGAATCTACAGGGAAATGCAGGAGGCAAAGACCCCTGGCACTGAACCTCAGCCTGCACCAGCTGATGTTGTGCCAGACCTTCCTGCTGGTCTTCTTGGGTTAGAGATCCCTCCAGAAGTCAGGAATGTTCTGAAGGTAAATGATAGTTGCTGACACTTAATGTCTTCAGCCTATTTAGAGTGTATTGTAGCTTCAGAGTGTATAAATCTAGTCATGTGGTATGTGATGAGCAGCATGTATGATGACTTGTAGACTTTTCTCGCCATTTTTTCAAATTCTGTTTTTATGACATTTTTGCATTTAACGGTCAAATCTTTATAATATAAAATCTGTCATCCTCAGGGTATTCAGCACAGTGCAGGAGCACAGACATCTGCAACTGAATCCACAACTTGGGATCCAAAACCTGCTACTACACATTACCACTCATCTCGTCCTGCTGCTTCACTGATTCCTAAGACTGTTGATTATGGGCATGGACATGGTACGAGCAGAAAACACCTTTTTGTTCATCGTTTCAGATACGGGTTATGTTTCAGGAAGTTGTTGGTGAAGGGTGTTGATCATCATTTAATGTTTTAGAGCCGGGAGCCACTGTCGAGAGAATCGCATATGGGGAGAGAATTGTCTTGAGGCCTGACCCGATGCCATCTGACAGGGGCTATGAAAAAGGTGAGTTTCAATACTGTCAAGTTTCTTTCTTCGTATTTAATCAAAGTTTTCTTTTGCAGTTTTCTAAAAATTGTTCATTGATAAACTACGCGATTCCCCTAGAACCTCTTGGCGGCAGAGATCCTTACAGCAGAGACCCATATTATGAAAGACGATCAGACCCCTACATGGACCGCCGGGAGTACAGTAGAGAGAGGGAATTATACAGAGAAAAGCTTCCACCTGAATATGAAAGAGACAGATACGAGAGGGAGCGCTTTCCCCCGAGAGAGAGAGATGACAGGTAAGGAGCTTCTTCAATCACTCTGACACACTTTTTTCCTGCCTATGGGGAAGTGTGCTTCTTCTTTACATGTGTAATATTGTTTTTTATTTTGTCTGTTTTTGATTCAAGCACACAGGCCATGGTTGAAGAAAGGTACTATATCACACTGTGTCATACATTGTGATTAGTCTTGATGTGCTTGTTTGAAACAAAGAATTCAGTTGTGGAAATGAAACTTAATAATCCTCCTCCTGTGTGTAGATCTCCTCTGGCACCTCCTCTACGTTCAGGATACAGAGACAGAGACCGGGATGTTCACGAGAGGCGAAGCGGCAGTCGTGATCCAGATGAACATTATGGACGGCCTGGCTATGACAGACCTCCATATGAGCGCACTGGACTTGACCGCAGTGGGTCTGAGCGTTACGGCCATAGTTCCTCACCTTATGGTATTTTGAACAAAGGACATGTATTCACATTCCTCATCTGCGTATCAGAAATAACCTTACGACTCACTTGTAAAGCTGTGTTCACACTAAATACAAATGGATTTCGCCACATACAAATAATCACCCTTAACAGCCAAGAGAAGTAACCATGACGACCGCCACTTCCAACATCAACAATGAGCGAGATTACAGATAGTGCTGCCTTTTACCTGTTGTGGTCCCAAAGGCCCAGAAATAGCAAAAAGCCTTCTCCCTTTTGGTTTTATCCCAGTACAGAATCACAGTTGTGTCATAAAGCTCTGGATGGCCACATACAGAAACAATAAGCTTGTCCCCCATTTTGCTCCTCAGTGATGTTGATGAATCTCGATGCTTATTGGTTTTGGCGACGTCACATAATGCAAATTTTTTGCTATATTTAAAACTTATTCAACTACTGCGGATGCAAATTCACATCATCGACTTTCATCGTTGCGTTCACTTATGTCCTCACACTGCAGAAGAAATTCGCTTTGCATTTGTTGTGAATGCAGCTTAAAGCATTTCAGTGAAATTCTACTAATGACTAAAATTACATGTCTGACATTGTAAGGATGTTTGTGGGAAGAATCTAACAAAGTTCATTTTGAATTATTCAAAAAAAAAGGAATTTAGAGTAATCTTGAAATTGCTTTTAATATTATACAGTGGAAAGAAGAAGTTACCCAGAGGACAGAGGGCCTCCTGCCGCACCACCTCTCCCACCTCCACCACAGCCACCACCAAGAGTCGAGAAGAAGCCTGAAATCAAGAATATTGACGATATCCTTAAACCCCCTGGCAGATCATCACGACCTGAAAGGGTACTAATTCCCACTGCGGTTCTAATTTATGTAACAGTTTCACAGGCTTCTAATATTAAAGACTCATTAAAGATCTATATTTTTACAGATTGTCATTATAATGAGAGGCCTTCCTGGAAGTGGGAAAAGCCATGTTGCAAAGCTCATACGGGTAAGTAGAGTCATGCTAACCAATCATAATGTTATAATTATAATATAAAACTTTCCTTTCCAAAATGCCTTGAAAACTGTTTTTCAATATTAAGGACAAGGAAGTTGATTGTGGCGGCGCACCTCCCCGAGTTCTTGTTTTGGACGACTACTTTATGACAGAGGTCGAGAAGGTAGAGAAAGACCCGGACACTGGGAAGAGAGTCAAAACCAAGGTGAGTGCGACAGGGATAAAAAAAATAAAAAAAAACCAGCAGATGTTTTATGGTGAACATGATAAACAGTCGTGAAAACAACAACAACGTGTCTTTCAGGTTCTGGAGTACGAGTATGAACCAGAGATGGAGGATACCTACCGGAACAGCATGCTTAAAACGTTTAAGAAAACCCTGGATGACGGCTTTTTCCCCTTCATCATTTTAGACACTATTAATGACAGGGTTAAACATTTTGATCAGTTCTGGAGCGCAGCCAAAACTAAAGGCTTTGAGGTAAGTTTGTAGTCATTAAAAAGTCAGAAAAAAAGCTTCCAGTCTTTTTGCCGTGTGTTGAAGAGATTTTGTTTCTGCTGTTTTAAAGGTGTATCTGGCTGAAATCACAGCGGACACTCAGACATGTGCAAAGAGGAATGTCCATGAGCGCACGCTTAAGGATATAATGAAGGTCTGTAAGAGCCGTTACCTGATCTCAAAGACCCTGTTTACCCTTGGTTTTAAGATTTTTCTCGAGTGATTGGATCACAAGTGGACAGCGCTCATTAAAAGTGTTAACTGCCAAGATGTATTGAGATCCAATCACTCAAACCACATGTGGACGTGGTCTGGGACACATTTGTCCACATGTCTCTTACAGTGTGAAGGCTGTAACAGTAAGACAGTTTGGTATGTTAAATACAGGTTAAACAAAGATGTGTCTTGGCTGTCCGCTTGTGATCCGATTGCCCAAGACGCATTTTTAAACCAAGTGTCAACAGGGTTAAAGACCAAAGACCAACGTGTCCACCAAGGCTCATATGTGAAGCATACCGTTCTCAATGGAGTACTCTCTACACAGATGTCCAACAACTGGGAGCCTTCACCTCGTCACATGGTGCGCTTGGATGTCCGGTCCCTGCTTCAAGATGCTGCTATAGAAGAGGTGAGGTCTTCAAGACTCGACAGTTCTCAGAATATTGTCATCGTTTTTATCAAACTGGGCCAAACCAACTAATGTTCCTTTTTTGTTTTTTCAGGTTGAAATGGAAGATTTCAATCCTGATGACGAGCCCAAGGAAGCCAAGAGAGAAGAGGAAGAAGAGGGTGATCTGGTAGGACATGAAAATCTTGCATTTCTAGCCATGTAGTTGTCAGACTCATTTCCACTTACTCGTTTTCTCATTAATCACATTATCAAGTTTACACAACTTTATTTATTTCGTCGTTAGTGTTTTAATCATGATGTTTGTTTTATTGAGCAGGTGAGTTTTATACAACTAAATAGACAAAGCCGGTGCAGTTCACTGAAATTCATAGGTTATTTTTTATGCACTTTGATGCTTAACTATCAGTTTTATAGTGAAGAGCAGAACAGATGGATAGACAGAACTGAGCAGGTTAAAACACTATAGTGTTTGTATTATTCACTTACAGCTGCAGCAGTCTTAACAAAAGGAGCAGAGTTCCTGTTTAGATTTTTAGTTTTGATTTATTTAGTGTTTGCTGGTACTTAATTGGCCAAGTTTGAAATAATTTCCATCATCAGCTCAAACTTTCTTTATTTTTAGGTGAATCATCACTCTTAGATACGTCCACATCAGTCTGTTCAGTATAGATTTCCCTTCCTTGTGAAACACACTTTTCTCTGAAAAAGAATAAAAACTTCAATCAGAAAATTAGGATTCATACAACATCAAAAAAATAATGCACTGAAATTGTCTAATTTATATTTTGTGCGAAATGTTCTGATGCATAATCAGTTGCTGATTAAATTTCTATAATTAATGAATCACCACAAAGTTCAAACATCTGAGGACTTTAAACAAATAAATTGAATTGTTTGTCTGCCAAATTAGTTTTACAGTCTACAGTCGACACTGTCTTTGATCAAGGAAAATGTTTTCAGTAGCATTTCTGTCCCAGTGAAATTCAAACAAACTTACAGAAATGTTAAACTTAAATGTTAATTATCTGTACTGTTTCAACAACAGTACAGATAATTTAAATTAAGTTCCTCTTTCAGTGGGATGGACTCTCTGTGGAATAAACAAAGCTGGAAGTTCAGTCATCACACCCACAAACAAGCCAGATCAATACGATGAAAGAAAGACAGAGAAAAGTATTTAAGATTCTTTTGTTTCTAGTATGTCTTAATTTTTTAAAGACATGCTGGGAGCAACCAGGCTCTTAACATCTACTCTCCTACTTTTGTCTGAGATTGTACAGACAGTCTCATCAGTTAAAACTCTTTCTGTAGTTGAATGTCTTTCAACTGTGAGATAAAAATTCCTCTTTGCCACGGTCTCAGTTGGGAATGATTCATCTAAAAACATTAAAGAGACTGAAACAAACTAAAAATAAATGTTTATAATAATTTTTAATGTATGGTAGCATCCCTGTCAAAAATCTTTTCACTCATTTTTTTTTCCTAAATTGTATTTACTACAATGTAATACAAACATGAGATCCTTTCCCAACCTTATCAAGCCACACATTGTTCAACCTTTGTGACATCAAAGCTTTCAACAACCTGCAATCTTCAAAATAAATTAAATATATATATTATACATTTTACTTCTTGTGGTTTACAGTAATATTAAGAAATATGAGAGCAAAGATAGTTGTATTAAGGTTTCTGCAGTGCTTCATTGTGCTGTAAATCTGTTCATATATAGTTCAATACAATTTGTGTGTGGACCCTTCTCAGCCCTTGAAATGACCTTTGTGTTTATATACACCCTATTAATAATTAACCACTTTCTTTAGATGTGGCCAAATGTCATTAATTGACATGGACCGGGAATCCATTGAGAATTTTGAGATACTGGCTCTGCCAGTTCAAATAAAGGCAACACTGTAGTTATGTTAACAATGGCATGTGTGCAGAAGTGTAAACATCTCCGATGTATCCAGGAATGGATATTGGGGAAAAAAATGTATATTTATTTATTTTTGATTATTCCTTGAAATATTGTTTCACTGTGTTACTGAGGAACTGATTTACCTTGAGCTCCTCAAGGATGGTAATAATTTCTCAGAATGAAAGATGAATATATGGATTACAAAGAACTCCAAATATTCAATGAAATGTGTGAATGAAAATGTAAAGCTGCTTTCATGATTGACAGTTGGACCTGCAGTTCAACACAGCACAGTGCTGTGTTTTTATTTCACTGCAGTCACTTTCTGGTCTAAAACAATCTTTGTTGTGCAGTTCAATCACACTGGGTGAGACTTTGATGTCTGCCCTGTTTGATTGTTGAAGCCACTACAAGTTCTATTATCCAGATACTAATCACTAAAAAGTGAAATAAATACATATTTTTAAAAAACGGTTCTGGTTGTACTCATCGATGCCAGCGTCAGAAATTATTTTATAAGAACAGATTGTTTTCAAATTCTCACTGTGGGTTTCCATTGCTCAAAACTAAATTCACGTGGGAACTTAAAAAACATCGCAGATAAAAAGAAATAAATGAGAAACAACAAGAAAAACTTTTTCAACAAAAAGCCTAAATTTCCTAATAATTAAGTCATGAACAAAGATCACCTACATCTATTTTGTTCATACTTTGATGGGAGTGATGATGGATAAAGAGTTCTAATTACAATGTTCTAATGTTGAGTGTTCATACTACACATGGACAAAGTAAAAAAAAACAAAGTAAAGAAGTAAAACGATGTAGTAATCTCTGAGAAAGATGCTCAGACTGCACCCTGATGGAAACACTTTGCTTTGGAAAGCTGTTCACAAGGAAAGATTTGTCCTGAAAGAAGATTGTGGTTGCCATAGTAACTGAACACATTTTCCAGTTTTCATCTCTTAAATACTCAATTATTTATTTATTTTGTGTACTGCAGCATATAAATACAGCAAAAATGTCCATCATAAGTTAAATATAAGAACTTTTCTGAACAGCAATCTATGTTGATCTTCTCTAGAGGCCAAGACTATAAATATAAAGCTGGAAAAGCTGAAACTATACAAATATCTAACCCATCAAAACCCAAATTTCATTGTAATTAAAAAAAAAAAATTCTTAAAGGGTTTTCACAGAAATTTGAAATATGTATACAGTGTCATAATCATCATTAAAACTAAACAAACTGGTATATAAAAAGCAAAAGGACAATGTCAGAATGATTTGTATCATTTACAGTAAGTATACAGCTTGTACACAAATATGTACAAACTTGTTAATCTGGGGAACCTTCGTGTTGCATGTGGTACCTTGGATTAATGGGGAAAACACAATCCACTAATATACTTCACAGGGGAAAAAGATGATTTAATTTGTTTGTTGTTATTTGATGTGGATGGAGAATGATGGCACGAGCAGCTGGCTCACTTTTTTAAAAATCTGACTATTTAAAAATCATGAATAGTAGTAGTGGTAGTAGTATGTTTAAAAGTGGAGCGGGTGTTAATTCAACAAATCCAATAATACGCTAACTGTCAGGTAAGGAAACAGGTTTAACTCCACATGATGGTTATAGCACTGAACTTTTCCAAGACAGTAACTTGGTTCTCATCATCAATGGTACGCTGTGGAGTTTTCTTGTAAACAAACAAAAGTTTCTGCATTGTTTACATCAGTGTGTACTTGCTAGCAGACTTTGCAAATGATGCAAACTGTTTATGTTGCTGCATGCCAACCGTAAAGACCCACTCAAAAAAAGACACATAGATGCTGTTTACACTTGTTTTCAGAAAGTGTCTTGGGCAATTGGTCACAAGTGGGACAGCCGAGAAACATCTTTGGAGACGCATGTTAAACACAGGTGTAAACTGTCCTGCCAGCCAATTGTCGCTACAACAATGTCGGGGATCGTGCACAGTTTTTAAGTCACTCATCAGAAGAGTGCCACATTTTGTAAAGAGTTAGCACAGTTAGCTAAAAGAGAGGAGAGGGCAAAATGTTTCAAGAACTGTTGCACATGTATGGGCTGTTCCAGCTGTTCCGGGTGAGAGGACCAAGTTGTTTATGACTCGCAAATAAGTACAAGGCAAGACAACAGAGACTAAATGCAAGCATTAATGACATATTTTCTGTTAACGACCTGATCGGGGCAACATCAGGACACATTAGTGTTTACTCTACAAAAGATATGAGGTCATATGTGCATCCCAGACCACGTCCTCATGTGGTTTGACTGATCGAATGTTAGTGCATCTTGGTGGTTGTTAACACTTGTATTTAGCGCTCTCCACTTGTGATCCATTCACCTGAGACACATCTTAAAACCAAATGTAAACAGGGTCATATTATTCTTAGATTTATATTTTAAACTTTGCTTTAACCTAAGAATCTGCTGCAGGACGTTCAGTCTTCAGCGTGTCTTCGAAATCTTTGTTTTGATGCTTGTTTGCTCGTCATTGTGACATCAACAAATTACCAGGATTAGCAGGACTAAACAATAAACAAGCTGACAATTAAATGTCAACATTAAAATGCATATATATATATACATATATACATATATATATTCTTACATACATTATCTCCTGTGAAGTGTTGGACGAGTTACTGAAAATCATTACTTCATTCCTTCTATCAAATATTAATTCAGTAATATTAATAATTACCATTACTACTTAACAAAAGCATTCCAGAAAAGTGAGTAAGAAAAATAATTGCGCTACTTTTTATTACTTCCATTAAACACATTATGGTAGTGTTGTTATGGTACAGTTGGGGCAAGACTGTCAAATTCTATACTGGCCCCATTATCACTATGATGAAAATAGTGGAACAATAAAACAGTCCAACATGTAATAACAGCTCTTTAGTGCAATGTTAAAATGACATAAAAACAAAGTTATGAACATTAACGACTGACAGATTGATTTGGCCGTGAGCAAAACAGAGTTTGTTAGATAAACCCATAGACAAACTATGTAAATAGCAATACCCAGATTGATTAAAATCCTTGGTGAACCACTACAGAGATGTCGGAGCCAGTGGTAAATTTCAAAACAAGCTGCTGATATCGGGCTATCGGGGGTCTGAGCTCTGACCGCTCACTCAGTGTAACAGCTGACAGAGGTCTAACAGGACGTCACATCTCCAGAAACATCAGAGGACTTTTCTGATGAACACGGTGTACCCAGTAAAGATGACTTCCTTTGAAGGCACAAGTTGTCTCCTCTTTCCTTGTGAGATGGAGTAACAGACTTATTTGTAGTTTGGTAATTGTAATGCTAGAAAGTAATCCACTATCTTACTTGTCACTGCCGACAGTAACGGTCTTACTAGTAATGTCGTTACTCCCAACACTGTTCCAGTGGAGTTAAATGTAAGTCAGATTTTATGCCACTCATTTGCTAGTTGATTTGCACACATCTAATATTCTCTTGCACCTCGTTTTTCAAGAGGTGGTTGTTACAGTAAGACAGCTCCACTGTTGTATTCAAAGCAAATGGTTAACAAAGGAGTTAAAAGAACAAAAACATTGCAAGCAGTCTTGATTCAAGCCAAATTCAAAGGAAAAGATAAATTGATGTTTAGCCTTAAATCATTTTTAACGTCAAAATAATAGAGCTAAAGGTTTGAACAAAGTTTTTTTTTCCCTTATATAAAATGATTTGCTGATTGTCTTCAGCTCCGCTGTAAAAAGGTATTTCTTCCTCCATCTCAGCAAGTGATTCTCTGTGCCAGTCATAAAGTACAAACATTACCATGTAGATATCAGAAATATCCTCTTTGAAGATTAGCAAACGACCCTGAAAGGTTTGATCGACCTTTTAAAAAGCTATTTGTATTTCATTGAACAAACATGTTGGTGCTGACAGTGAAGTGTCAGTAATTTGCTGTAGCTAGTCATCCAAAAAGCTTTTTGTCAGAAAATAACAACTGAGGATATAACTGTGATGCTACATCAGGGAAACACATGCACATGTTTATTGCCTCCATTTGACAAAAAGAGCAGAACAAAAGCTCTACACACTAACACTGAAGTCTTGAGATATTAGCACCTTTGTTCCTTTGTAAAGGGTTCTTAGTATTTGGAATGGGAGAAAATCCATGTTGATTGAACTGTTAAGTTTTTTTTAAAGCAGGTGGAGGTCTGCTTGACTGTTGTTTTTCTTTTAAAAAAAAAAAAAAGTTTTAGGGAACAGTTAGTGCTCTTCAGAGCACAGCTGTTGTACATTTGCATAGACTGTGTCTAAAAAATGGACCTTACCCATTGGTTTGTAGACTGGTTTTGGAGTCTGGAGTTTGGTCATTATCGTCTTGGCTTTTTGGAGATAAAACTGACCATTTTACCTGCTGTGGAAGTCCCAGAAATAAAGAAGAGCTCCTCTCCTTCTTGGTTTTATCCCAGTACAGAATTAAAGTTGTGTCATAAAGCTCTGGATGGCGACAATAAACTTGTCTTTCATTGCTGTTTGGTGATGTCAGGAAATCGGCGATACCACGTGTCGCTCAAGTTAAAACTTTTTCAACTCGAGCAACATGAATTTTGTGTTCCTATTCACCTATTATGTAATCGTCACAAGCGAAATTCCAGTCATGTCTGGTCTGAACACACTGTAATATCTACTAAAGAAATAATTTGCAGGTGGATCATAAGAAGATTGTTAATAAGTCACTGTCATCAGGAAAATTGACTTTGAGGCAGATTTAGTAGAACCAGTATCTACTGGGTACTGTCTTCACTTTCTAGACCCAATGAATACGTCCATTTTTTCTGTACAGTCTATGTCCATTTGTCATTTTCTTTTGCATATAGCTGAGGGCACAGGCTTCGTCTGAACACATCTCAACTGCAATAACTGTTAAAATGTTTGCATGCCAGTGTTAGCAAAATACTGTGTGTCTTTACTAAATAATTCCTCATGCAGTTTCATCCTGCAGTTGTGTTTCTTGTTGTTTGTCTTTTAACCTCTGAAACAACCAGTTTCCTGTCTTTTCAGTTGACCCCTCCCCCTTCTTTCTCGACCCTCCCCTTATCCCTGTATCACCCAGGCATTTAACCATTGCAGTGTTTCTTTAATGTAGGGCTACATTCCAAAAAGCAAATGGGAGATGGACACGTCTGAGGCCAAACTCGGTAGGTATTCGTTTATTTATTTTTTTTCTTTGCCTTTATTTTGTTACTGATGACCCAAACTTTGACCTTTCTAGTAAAGAAGCTTCTACTTCTTAAATAAGACCAACTTTAATCTTTGACAAACGAATAAACGTCTTTCTCAGGGAGGACAGCCCTCTGCCAAGTTATAATCCATCTGTACTGATGCTAGACACTGAACACTGGTGTCCTCTTTTGGTGAAAGACCAACACTGCGTTAAAGCATTCACCCATTATAACAGACCGGGATTATCTGAGATGTGGATTCGCTTTCTGTTCTTTCCCAGAATTTTAACCATAGACTGTTTATAGAAATGGGCGAAACAACTGGGGCTCAAAAATTTGGCCAATCTGGAAGTGTAAAAAAAGTGCAATACTGCCGACGGCCACTAGACGCTAGCTTCAAAAAACTCTGTCTCCAATTGACTTCAATTAAAAAATTGAAAGTTTTAATCAGGTTGAGTCAGTTTCAATACATTTTTTCCAGAGGTCACTCTAATGCCATGAGCTAAAGTCAGCTCTTCTTATCAATGATCTGGTGGTCCATCTGAAAAAACAATATCCTCATTAAGAAGATATCAGAGGAATATTTAGAGGCGTGGTTAGTTTGATCTACAGGTCTGGTCTCCAATGAGATCAGCAGTGAAGTCGAGGCTCATTCACAGGCAGTGACGTTTGGTTCAAGGGTCAGACCCGCCTCCTCACTCCTCCCTTCAGACCCAAATATGGTCACTTCTGGCTCCAAACAACCAACATGGTGACGTTCAAATGCCAAACTCCTGGCTTCAAAATGTGAGTCCACAAACCGACGGGTGACTTCACATTAGCTTCGTCCATTCTATATACAGTCTATGATTTTAACATTTGTTTCTTGGTTATTACTCAACTCCCAAAAACAATTTATCAGGATCTGTTTTTACTTTTTTCTGTTATGTTGGTAACAAGCAAACAGAAAATGAAAAGCTCAGCTGCTGAATCATCATTTTAAAACATTGCTAAAACATAATGATTGAGCTTTTATTTCCTAGAAAGAGTAATGCTATGATGAGGTAAACGTTTTTAATGGAGAGCAGACGTGACCTGAACAGCAAATCTTCCCTTTATACAGACAAGCTGGACGGTCTGGGGAGCGGTGGGAAGAGGAAACGTGAAGGTGAAGACATGGCAGACCTGGAGGACTACCTTCAGCTGCCAGACGACTACGCCACACGCATGTCCCAACCAGGAAAGAAAAGGGTAAATGAACACACTGTGCTGCAAAGCTGAGAGTGTATTTGTCAGTGAGGCAGTACGCAGGTTTGAATCCAGGTACTCCAACTACAGCTGAATGCTCCTTCATTTATTTCCTGCTCATAATGCGACACCCCGTTGTTCTCCTTTTCGTTAAGGTCCGATGGGCTGATCTCGAAGAGCAAAAGGATGCAGATCGAAAACGCGCTATTGGTTTTGTGGTGGGTCAAACGGACTGGGAGAGAATAACAGATGAGAGCGGCGCGCTGGCACAAAGAGCTCTCAACCGCACCAAGTATTTCTAAGAAGATATTCTTATTCCTGTTTGTTGGGTTCGCTGAAAGGTGCGTATGAAATTTGCTTGTATCTATGCTGTGAAAATACAAGTTAGTGTTTGAAATTCTACAATTTAAAATGTGTTCATGAGCTCATTTCTTACTATATTTTCTCTGTTAAAAGTTTATTTTGTTGTTAAATGCAAGCAAACCAAAATTGTAAGTTGAGAAATATGAACATTTTGCCAAATATTTGGTCAATCCAGTCGTATCCTATCATTTTTCAGCAAGTCATTTTCTTCTGAAAGGGTTGCTTTACCATTTCCAAAGTAATTTACTGAGTTTGATTGGGAGCATACAGTTTTGTCCAATAACAAACATTTGTAAAGATTCCTAGGATGATGTAAATAAATATATTTTCATAAAGGGTTTTCTAATTATCACATACAACAGATCAACTTCTCACCTCTAACAACATGTGACCCGTAACATCTTTCTCTCTCCACAGGTATCCAGAATGTGAAAATGCTGAAGCTCACTGGTGGTGAAACATTCACCGAGGTGATCGATCACCAACAGTTATTAATTCTTGGTTATTTCATTTGTAAGGATGCAGTATAGTTTTTTTATTATTATTATTATTATTATTCCCTCGACAGATTCACCAATCACCTGTAGTTTATAATTCTGTGCTGCCCCTGGTCCGGCATCCTGTCATGCTTTTGCTGTTTTATACTCCAGTTCATGTACTGTACACGTGTAGCACTGTTTTCTTGGTACATAGTTTAAAAAGACAATAAAAGTTTCACAAAATTATAAACTGTGAGTTTTACTAAAATTTTCAGTGCAGCTTCAGGCTCTAGAAGCTTAGTGTAAAAACAGTATATAGTTAAGTTTATATAGTTAGTTAAGGATGACAGGAGGTTGAATGGTAACAGTTGTGATGTGGTGTTTTCCTGTTTCCTACAAGGTTATATGTGGATCAATTCAACATTTAAGCAAGTTGAGATAAAAGTAGCTGCAGATTTATCTGTGGACAATCTGCAGGTTAAAAAGTAGTTTCATGATAATATTTGTTAAAGCTGCTTGTTGAGGTCCATTTAATATATTTTTGTGCACTTCAGTTGCCTGTTTGACCCGTTTCCACAATGAACTGTGCTTGAAAATGCATCGTATCGTCTCACTGCAGTCGGATTGAGACTCGTCCTTCTGCACATTGAACATACAGTAGAGTCAAATGACACCTTCAGTTGTTTACAGCAGTTTGAGTTACAGATTTAATACAGACTGGCCTTATAGATTTAGCTCAGGTTCTCAGTCTGAAAGGCTGGGTCAATAAAAACTGATAAGGTGGTTTGAAACGTCTTACATTTCATAATTATGGAGCGAGGTGAGCTCTGCTCCCACTGAGCTTTAACCCTTAACCCGCTATGACCGATCGGTCGGCTCTCATTTCCATCAGCGTTAACACCGAGAATGTTTTCAGTTTCAATTGCGCAAATGCTCGACCCAGTTTGTGTCGGCTTGGTTTATTTCCAGAAGCAATTCCATGGTCCTGGGAAATGTGCATTGCATTGAAAAAAATCAGCGGGCTAAGGGTTAAAATTGGACTCATACTTTTGCTCTGATCTGTGTCTTACAATGTTATATCAGGTATCCACAAATACCCTGGGGTTTGACTGTTTACTATCCATTCAATAAAGTTCTAGATTCAAAACAATGACAATTAAACAGGATGTGTAGTTCTGTAATTCAGATTTTGATCTGAAAAACAACTCTAATTAAGAAGTTCAGTTAGTCGTAATAGGTTATTAATTATTGTTTGAGGGGGACATTTTTTTTATTTTAAAATTAAAGCAACATTATGTAACTATTTAACTTAAAATAACAAAGTCGTTCTGATGGTACTTTTAATTTGGAGAGTGCCACCTCTTTGTTTTCCAGTCTGTTTGACACAATGTAATCTGGTTGAACGGGTACAACCACCCGGGAGAAGTGAGTAACACTTCACTGCCCAGTAACTATGGGTCTTTAGGCTGTTGTCAGTAGGGACATCATGACAGAGGTAAAAAGACTAAAGGAGCTTCAAAGAAAGTAACCAAGCAAGAGGCTTTGCAAAGTAAACGGCTGCAGTGAAACACAGATCTCTGGCTGGCCTTTTAATGTTGGCTAAGCAAGTCATACTAGTTGGGTTTCTGTGTGTTGTGCTGTTGGCTGTTAGTCAAGTTGTTGAATCCAGTTTGTGATCCTGAACCAAAGTCAGCCCATTTCAACTGTGGTTTAGCT
Organism: Pseudochromis fuscus; assembly: GCA_900323345.1. Lineage (NCBI taxonomy): Eukaryota > Metazoa > Chordata > Actinopteri > Pseudochromidae > Pseudochromis > Pseudochromis fuscus. The sequence continues at coordinate 15,994 of OOFC01018344.1, forward strand.
GCTAGCTTGCAACAGAGGTGTCGAACCATTGCACTTTGAGACTAGTGCGAAATCATTCAAATTCTTGCATAATGCTTTAAAACTACACAACTCACACACGACATGACACGGGTGTGAACATTTAAGGGACTGGAAAACTTTTTTAGACACAGATGGATTCACTTTTGAACAAATTTTACATCTACAAACTTTGCACCTGTGGAACCGAGGAGCCTGAATTTTCACACGTCAGAAAATTTAATCTGGATGGATTATCATCTCTTACTGCTGGAGGGAGGGAGGGAGGACAACATGAGGATGAGCAGATACACCTGAAAGCATCACTCCTAATGAAGACTGTGTTTGATTTACCTGCACACAGTGTATCATCTGGAAAATGACTGGATGGATCCACATGGTGAGTATGGAAGACAGAAGGAAACAATGCTGTTGAAAAATTTTTACACATTAAATAATTTAGAAATTGAAGTAATTTCTCTTGTGTGTATTCTGTACAGAAGAAATGTCAATAATGAGTTTTGCTGAATATTAAAAACTTCTTCCTCACTCGGTGTGGACCTTACTTGGTGCTTTTTTTTTTTTTCTTTAGTGCAAATACTCAAAGATATTTAATTAAAACCTTCTCTGTCATTCTCATTTAATATAGCATAATACGTAGTAATGTCAAACCACCTCAAGATTGCACATGGATGGAGATGTTCAGACATGTTCTTCACTTACCAGAAATCCCATCTTTTTGTACAATATTGTTTGTTTTTTTTGCATTGAAAACGGTATTAGCAAGTCCACGATGTGACTGTAACTTCTGTGGCACACGACGTTTTCTGGTTGTTCATCATCCAGAGCGATGACCTTTGAATTCAGCTGGTACGTCACTGTCCAGTTTGCAGATCACCTTGTAGATCGCTTTCTTCCACGATGGATCTCGATCTTTACCCATTGAAATAGCAACGTAAAACTCTCTCAGTGTGATCTCAGCAACTTCCAGGAACCTCTCTGGGACCTGTGAGCGCACATGAGAAGGAAGAATGAAGCCTCTGTAAACACATGCTGCTCACTCAATCTGTCTCTAACTGAAGGGGGAGGGTGTGGTGTTCGTTATGTTGTAGATATAAGTTGTGTGGATGGGGAAGTTCAGGTAAGTAACAAGGAAACTGGTTATTTGACAACAATATTGATCCAAATCTAGAGACAAAGTGGCCGGGGATTGTTTAAACCCTCCCTGAAAACCACTCTGAGGTTTCAGAATTAAAATCTTAATAGCTATAGATTTCTTGCCTTAATCTCTTCAGTATGTGTGTGACCTCCCCAGTGAATGAATATGATGTATTTTGGAAATTCTGTTTGATAGAAATGTCAGGTTTGCACCCGATTCAAGTCATAATTTAAAGTGGATTAACTTGTAAGCACATGTAAAAACAACAAGAATGGTAAAAACAAATATTTTTAAAATACAGTTTTGTGTTTCTTTGTTGTTTTTTGAGGGCGGGGGTGGTTCTAGTTTCACTTGCTGCTAAAGTGATGCATTTTGTTTATTTTTTATTTTTTTAGTTCATCTTCATTGACTGATCTACATAATAAGAAAGAGGGAGCAAAGGACTTGATGCCAACCAGTGATTTTTTTTTTTATCCGACTCACAGGTGCCCACATCCTCAGCATAACAAATGAGAGAGGGTTGCTGTGGAAACTGTAATCAATAAATAATCTCTGTTGCGCTTTGTAAAATGCACAACGCAAAAACAGTCTGCCACACATTTAAAACAACAAACATTCAATGCTTCTTGTACTTACACAAAAAAAAAACATAATTATCCACAGCTACACTGTGCTGTATTTTTGATTAATTATTAATTATAATCT